>LR139611.1:0-29267 GCA_900659605.1 Tisbe holothuriae | reverse complement strand
GTATTCTACCCTTGTGTTTCATATATCTTTTATATTTTACGTTTCTCGTTTCTCGCTCTCTCGCTCTCTCTCTCTCTGTCTCTTTGTCTCTCTCTCTCTCTCTCTCAGAGTTTATCCTTTGCTCTTTTTATATGACGATGGCAGGCGCAGATAAGACACTTCTAGTCTCGTAGAAAATGCTGAAACTTGACACCCACCCCGAAGAAGTAAAAGTTGATGACCTTTTCGGCGCCTTCTTCAGGTGATGCACATGATACTACAAAGAAGAAACTCATCATATTAGGAGGAGTGTTCTGCGGGGTGGAAAAACCGACGAAACATAGTTTCCTACATTAATAGGACTGGAAAACTTATAATGTACAAATTGTCGAGTCGGGATTGGACTCGTCTCACCTCGGAGGTATCATCTCTTGTCTTGTCCCAATTTGGCGCTTATTCTTTCTTCCGTGAAATTCTATTTTCGACCCACACGCGCGTACAAAGAATGCAAGCAAATCCGCCGAAAGAGCTTTCAAAATTCATCTGAATTTGTCCCCATTTTATGAACACTGTCATAATCCCGTCAAAAGAACCGGAACCGGCGCTAAAAATCCTTTTCAATATTGCATGAATACGTTTATAGCTACCGCAATAGTGAGCAGTTAATGCGATTATATCTCTGAATTAGTAGCTGTCATTTTTAGAAATTACCCCCTGATGTCTCTTGTCAAATCGGTCTCTCTTTTGCTTCCAACCCTCCTTGAAAATGTTCTTGGCGACCCCTCCTCCTCCCATAAGATTCTCTTTTGATTCCCCGCTGCTTCCGATTTCGATATTTTTCGACTCTTTCAAAAGCAGATCTTCCTATATTTTTACAAACATAGGTGAACAGCTAGTCAAATGTTACTATTACTTCATTGTATTTTAATAGCAACTCCAGTTATAAGTCATTAACTCTTTGGACATGTATGCTTCATCATGTGTACAAAACTCCTCTCCCTTTTGCTGTCTTCTTCTTCTACTTATTTTCTTTCTTCCCCCATCACTGAGAGTTAAGAAGATTACTACCCTGCCACAGCCAATACAATGTAATGCCCAACCAAACAGTATATAAAAGCATTGAAAATGCAAATTGAAGATCAATGCTATTTTATGACAGTGTAAATGTGACTTATATATATATTTGGTCGGGTATTTGCCATGTGCTTCCGAATGATTGAAACTCGAAAATGGACTAATCTGGAAGCACACATTTTCCTTCGAATTTCCCCCTTCTTTGTACCTGAAAGCAGCTCGTGACACATTCCCTGCTGTCCAAATACATACCAGACGACAAATTACATGCTTTCGAGCTTTCTAAAATCAGCGCCAACGAAGAAGAAGATGTAATGCAATGTAAGCAAAAGGGAGAATTTCTTCTTTACTTTTTGGCTCTCGAAAGCGAGGAGGAGCATTTCCCACGGGACCTTAGGATGGCTAGTTCAAGAGCTCTTATTCTCATTCGAAAGGCTATCTGAGGAGAAGGAAAGAGGCATCTAATGCCATTGATGTGATCAACATTTAGATAGGGAGGATTGACCAGATATATAAATAACTTTAATGGTCATATGAATCTTTTAAAGTCTTAGATGACTCACTAAAGATAAGTCAAGGTAGAATAATATAAAATATGTTCAAAGAAGGCACTCATAGAGCTTCCTTTAACAGTACATGTTCAATAATATGTGCGTAAATAATATCAGAAAAGGGAATTGCGCCAAATTAATCGTAAACAATCTACTTTTACTCATATCTCATTGAATGTAGCAAACTAACTTTTATCGCTTTACCCCCTTTCGTCCTCCTTTAGCAATTTGAGGCTGTGAATCCGCAATGAGGTTTGCTTGCCTTGATTTGCATATGTAAGGTTCTCTGTGAGAGAGGAGCGGACGTGATTTAGCCTAATGACGGAAAACGGCAAGTTTTATACTACTTTCTAGGCTTCGGCTTTGTGTGTGGCAAAGGTATAAATCAGCAAAGTGACACAAGAAGGAAACGGGGGAGAATAAGCGAATAAGGAGGAAGGTTCAGGGCTGACATGTTGCACTAATAGCAGACATTATAATTTACTACTTAAGGCACAGGAAATGTTTAAATTGCGTATGGCAACCCTACTTCATGATGTGTAGGGAATCATACAACAAAAGGTGAAAAACTGTTTGCTTCCTTCGTAGAGATCGAAACCTCCATAGCTTGCAGAGGAGACAGCAATGCAAACAATTGGGCTTTCACAGAGGATTTAATCCCCATTATGGACCCTTATGGTCTAAAATAGACATGTTTTGCACTTAGTCCAACTCATATTAAGTGCATATTTATTCATTTTCTCATCCTATTGTCGCCATCTTTCCGGCAATTGATCGTAAAGCAAACAGTGTTGTCATAACTGCAGTTGTTATGCGACAATTTATTTGATGAGGGGCAGATGCAATTTTAAGGGGAATAACGACGTGCATAAAAAGTGTCTTTTCATCACCTTTTCAATCTCAAAATAGGATGAGAAACTGCCGATTAAGCAGCATAGATTAACAATATATTACGTTTAATTGCACTTACAATGCATATTTTAGAGTTATCTTACCATTCAAAATGTCCATGTTTAACACTCCGTGCCACATTACGTGTGACATGATATTGCATTACATCTGCTCGTTATAAAAAGCGTGAATCTATTTCATTTTAAGTGGAGAAGAGAATTCTACACAAAAACTGGGGCAAGGACGGAGGAGAAAGAGGAGCATAAAAAGCAGAGAGAGAGAGAGAGAGAAATAAAGCATTCATCTTTGCCCGATTATTCAGAATCAGGAAGCACATTCTTTTTTTCTAAAGCTGCTGTCATTGTCAAGTGTTAAAATCCCTTTGTATTTAGTTTTTCAGAGCACGTTCGAAAGAAAGCTAAGAACGAATAAGTTTAACTCGAATTTCAGCGACGTAAAGAGACTTTACTCTAACTTGTAACATCATTCATTGCCTCATACCTCTACGATTAATGACAACTGAGATATCTATAAAATATCTGTTTTGCATCGACAGCAATACCAAAGTTAAATGCATGGAATATCACGTTAGAAAGTAGGAAGAAAAGAAAATTCGTGTGGAATCTGCCTTTTCCTTCTCTCCCCCTTTTCTTTCTTCCTTTCCCCTGTCAACATTTGTCAACCACCAAATACACCATTATTGTACGGCAGCAGCACCAAAGTTTGCTTTTCCACTCCCCATTCCGTGACTCGTAGGGATGCCATTTTAAACGTAACCTGTATTATAGAAGCTTCAATAATTGCTTGTTTTCATAGCATATGGCATCCCTATTAGTGATAGCAGCTCAGCAACAATGAGACTTCTCCCTTGCGAGCACTCCGTTCAACAACCCCCTCATTTCGAAAGCTCCTCCAGTCTCTCCCCTTGTCTAGCTCAGCAGTCGTTATAACTAAACTTAGACAGCAGCCATGCATGGAAAGAGAACGAACGAACCCCTTCTATAGCTGCAGAGATATGCGGTTCAGACGGGTGTCGATACACAGAGAACGATTCCTTCCCTCTCTCTGGTAGTTATTTCTCTTTTTTCCGCTCAGGCGAGTTCAACCACTCATTGCCAGAATCGATGCATAGGGTCGTGAAGGAAATAGGGGTGGAAGACGAACTGGGTGCATTGCAGATATAACAAGGATGAAGTTACTGTCGCTGCTTACACTGTCTAAGTCAATTTCACTGATGTACTGAGTGACTTTCTTGTCAATTTCAACCCCTTCAAGTCAGTTTTTGAACCCTTTCTCTGCATGTTATATTAGAATAGAGTTTTTGTTGTTGTGTGTGTTTCTAACTCCTGCCAGCGGCATTCTCAACCCTTTAGTTGGTCTCTTGGGAGACTCACTCTGTGGAGTTTTATAACAAAGCAACCCTTTAGTTGAGATATTCTTCGTTCCAGCTGAATGACGTCACTGTAAATATCCCCATGATACGACTAATAATTCAACCCCAAGGAGAGCAAACAATCAGTTTAAAACGGTTGGCTTTTGCTGGATCAGCACTTAGCAGGGAATACTCTGTACTGTACGTATATATTGCAATATGTACTTATGAGTGACTAAGCTAAACATGTCCATATTTACGCCTAAATATGCGTAATTACTGTATTGTTCTATAACTTTCAGCTATAACTCTTTATATATTCTCTTCCATATTACAATATCCGAGCAACCAGAGCATTATTTTTCTTACATATGCTTGTTACCCCAGCTACGACGGTCCAACTCTATTCAAGTAGACAACTTTCTTTTAGCATCAAACAACATCCTCTTATTTTCTCATGCTCTCCATCTTTGTCCGCCATTTGTTGCCGACAATGGAAAACGTAATTTAATACGAGTAATGTTGTAGAAGCGCCATGTGGCAAAGAAAGGCCTCTTGCAGCAATGGTAAAAACAACATTATTAGTTACACACTTGGGGGAAAGTCGCGACTGCTACTACTACTACTACAGATGTAACTCCATTTATTACCTACAGTGTGTGTAAAACTATAGCTAGCAAGCATAAATAAACTAAGAAAAGGTATAAAATAGTCACCCTGTTTAAGGCTATCGTATTAAAACAACGTTAGGTGCGAAAATGGGTCTGAATAGTGTTAACTGCCTTGGGGATAACGACCCATTTTTAGCCCATATATCGTTCACAAACCAACGAGACATTCACGCATTCCTATTAAAACCATTTAAGTTGGCTTTTTGGTCGGGTTCGTTTCCTTACATCTGGCCACTTAACCTTCAGAGAAATAAATATTATACCAGGCTGTGTCGACGACACATTATTCAACAATGGTCGTAACTCAGCTATTAATGTTGAGTTGCTTCTGAATGAATTTCCATCGGGGGCTAAGACTTCCTGTGTAACATAAAGTATCAATTCCATCCATTTCTACATACTGTACATATGCCTTTAGAGTGTTAATGCAATGACCACTGTATACAGGGGTCATTGGTTAATGTCACATTATATTGATTTGAGTTCCCGTCTGTTAGAATTACAACCGTTTTCATTGATATATATTTTGGGCACAATGTTCAGGAAGTTGGAACCACAAAAAGTAGCAGCAGCAGGAGAATGCGACAAAAATGAAATATACACAATGTTACGGAATGACACCAAGTTTTTGGTGCAAAAAACGGAATATATTTTTGTTGTGAATGAAATAGACCCAGCTGCTATGACTTCTAACCCGACTGGAAGCCTTATTTTTAGTCGGGATATTCCGTCAAAAAGAGTTAATAAATAGACAAAAACTACTCCTTCTTTACCCTTAATATCAAGGGCGGGGCAGCCATTCGTAGAAAAAGCAGGGAAGAATTCACCTCCCATTTTTCATACCGTTTTTGGTTTAAGACCGCGAAAACCACTCTGCAAGGAAGTTGGCATTTTATGCATGGCTTAAGCAAACATTGGTCCTATTTTTGGCCATGTTTTGCACCCGGTGAACTTTTTAAAAAAGCCTCGGTGGCGACCACACGAGTTGAAAAATTTGGCGACTGGTCTTTAGTTAGCAAAATGCTGCTGGCACGCCGACGACTTGGAAGGAATGGAAAGGAACCGAACTAACACTACTGTGCCAAATCAAAGTTTAATAAATAAACAAGTCCTATTTTTATAGAATTAATTGTCAATAACTGATTAATTAGATGAATGAATTATTGTATTCAGTTCTTAATTACTTTACAATTTTATGATAATGACCATTTTTAAAGAGTACTATGACTGTCCTAATGCAATACTAAATAATTAGACTGTAATATGTCTAATATCTGCAGTACATTTTGGTCATTTGATCTTGGTCGACAGAATGCTCATCGCGGCCTCCTTCAAATAAAACTTTTTTTGACTTCGTCCTTAGTCGTCGTCATCAGACAAGTTGCTGACCACACACTTTGATTTTGACAAAAAAGATTCCTCTTTTCAGATCTGATAGCCGCTCAATCTAGAGCACAGGGAATATGAAATTACTTTTAGAATGGACTAAATTACAAATTACATGCGAAATTTCATTAGTTTGAGAAAATCAAAGAACGTTCAATCATGTTTGTATACCATAAATTACTTTTTAAATGTAACTTCTCTATCAAAGAGTTGATTTTTGTCCTTAAAATGCAGCCGGTCGGAAGATTTTCCTCCTTCATCATCATAATAAAGGTAGGTTGGGCATTTCGCTGTCGTCTTAATCCCGTTGTAAAATATGTAATGAAATGGGATTAGCTTTAATTGTCCTGTCGGTAGTTGAAGGAGAAGTCGGAATATTAATTATAAACGTTAAAAAGGCCCCGCCGGGGGCTCAAGATGATATTTTAGGGTTCACCTGACTCTTAAACATTGAGTTTAGTAGCAATGTACGAGTATGCAGAAACCAATTTGTCTGAGTAAATTAATTAGTGTTTACAAGTATCCTATGCAAATTATCTATATATTGTGTATATTAAATTTAAAATGGCAACCCTATCACTATCATAGCAAAACTGAAGATTCTCTCTTGTGCGGATCTCTCCTGCTGGTGGCTGATTATGATCATCATTTAGAGACCCTACGGCGCTCAAAAAGAGATTGAGGCTAATTGCACTCATGGAAACCATCAAGAAACACAGTGGACTGGGACTGGATTAAACCATCAAGAAATTAATTATTATTAAGACATCGTGAAATTATCTTAATAATTAATTCTAATACTCAATCCACTGTGCCAGAACTTCATTTACACCTTGAGGCCATGAAACAAACACACAGAGAGAGAGAGCAAAAGACACATCACAGAGGAGGGAGAATAATGATTATATAAGAGCAATTAAAAAAAGAGTTGCAGGAGGAGCATTGCAGCAAAAAACTTTTGATCGCACGAATCTCCCACTTTTTGCCCCTCTTCTGAAGAGTGTCCTAATGAATTTAACTTTAGTTAAACCCAGGCACGTAGTAAATTAAGGTGTGCTCCAATTTCTAACCCCACGTTGTTGCAAGGGACTTTTTACTCCCTGGGAAAGTAGGGGAATTTTCTTATTCGTCTCTTCCCTTCCCCATTGTTTGGCCTTAACTAACCTCTGTCCTACTTTTCAAAGGGAGGCAAATTAGGGAAGTATGAAGTCAGCAATGTTGATGATGACATATTGCCCTAGTGAACAAACCAATGTGATTCAGGGTACAATCACAAGAAGTTTCATCTCCCCAAGTTACAAATGCAAAGGTCTTTGTCGCTCACATGCCCCATCAAACAGACATTAATAACATCAAGTATACCAACAATCGAACACTAAGGAATAAAAAAATGTGGAAGCATTCTTCTTAGTTTCCTTTTTAAAGTATATGACAGCAGTTATTTATTTAGTAAAATGTACTCAATAAGCTGTCCGAGAGCACCCAAAAACCTTAGACGTCAAGTAAAAAAATGAAGCAATAATAAAAATTTAACAGTACACCGCGTTATTCTTAAAATCACGTTTATTCTTGGTATCATCTTTTAATATAGTAATAATAATAATAGTATCACAGCCGATTATATTTGTGAAAAATATTTCTCTTTCGGTCTCTTCTTTATAATATGAACTTTATATGAATGGTTGACACTGCTGCTGTATGTACGTTGGTTTTGAGTTCTCATCAAGTAAATATGGTATATTTTTGGGATACGTTTGTTTGCGGCTCGTCGTTTTAGTGTTCTCTATGGGGCTTCGTTTTTTAGATTTTTTTTCATTTGCAGTTTACAGCACATAAGATTTAAAAGTTTCATTTCTTCCAGCATTAAATGGCGCCTCATTTTTTTGTTTTTTTGCTTCTTAGGACACTTGTTCCATATTATTGTTCTGATATTCTTCTTCAAAACAGCACGTTAAATACACTTCCACTTATGATAATAACTTTCTTCTTCTTTCCAAAGTCTTTTGGTGTAATCTTCACTAGTTCCATATAAAACTCAATAAATGCTAATAATAACAATAAGACACACATCAAATATGACATTGCAGCTTCCACATCAGCGCCAGGGTTGCCATTTATCCAAATTGCACTCGTTGTAAGCCAAACTGGCAACCCTGATCACTGGAACTGGTTGTTGTTATGGTTGGCGTTGCCTCCCTTGCGCAGGGTGCGGATCTTGGCCTCGATGTACTCGCTGCTCTTGACAGACACCTGAATCGGCTTGCAATCACGGATCTGAACCTGCTGCTGCAGCTGCTCAGGCACGACAGCTGACGGGTTGACGCCGCCGCCACTGCCGCCCAGGTTCATGTCCTCGTTGCGGTTGCGCCCGTCGAGCGTCATCCGCGTGCGGTTGAACCGGTTCGCGCCCGTGCGGACAAACGTGCTGGCCACGCCGCTGCTGCGGAGCGGGGTCGCGCGGTGCTGCTCACCAAACTCCATTGACGTGCTGGCGCGCACGAGCAGCTCGTTGGAGCTGGCGCTGCCGCCGCTGGACGTGGTGGACGTCTGCTGCGACGTGCGCAGCGGGGACGAGATGAGCGGCCGCTGCTCCCCTGACGGGTAGCGCCCGCTGGCATCCCTGAGGTAGCAGTTTCCAGCGTTGAGCGGCGTGCGCTCATCGCTGCTATCGTGATACTGGAGCTGGAGGCTGTTGTGAAGCTCCTCTCCGCTGAGCAACTGCGGCGCACCGCTGTTGTTGGTGTTGGCCGCGCTCTGGCCGTTGAGGATGACATAGTTCTGAGCGGGGTCGATCTCGTAGTAGACGTGACCATGCGGGCTGACCGCTCTGTAGACCATGTCATCGGCCGGGTCGGACGAGGACGACGTGGACGGGTCCTCGACTGAGCCCCGCTTCAGCGTGTGGGTCAGGTTGAGCAGCTGCGGGTTCATGCCGTTCGAGGGCATCATCATGTTGATGTTGTCCACCAGCTGAGTGCTGTACGGGTTGAGCGTGATGTGGGCGCGGGGCTGGGTAGGGTTGCCGTTTGGGATGAGGGTGCCGTTGGCGAGGCGGATGGTGCCGGCGGCGTTGTTGGGCGCTGGCAGTGACGGGTTCCCGATGACGTACTGGGACTGGGATCGGTTCGTGCCGTTGTTCATGATGAGCCCGCGGCCCTTGGTGCTGTTGACGGTGCCGCCGCTGTTGGAGCCCACGGACAGGCCGGTGTAGAAGCTCTGGCTCTTGCGGAGGTCGCCGTCCTTGGCGCTGGTCGTGGGCAGGCAGCAGCAGCAGTTTGCGGCCACGCGCGTGCAGCAGCTGTTCACTCGAGACCGGCACTGGAAAAGAGGAATTTGTTGTGAAATGTTGTTAAAACTTGATACTTTTTGGGTGTGTTTTTCCCAAAGGACAAACACTTTTAGAAGTGCTAACTTCTGACATTTTTAAAGAAGTTTAAATATAAATTCCTGACAGTTTCGTGTCTTGAAGAAGAAGAAAGAGTTTTTAGGGATTATGGCGAGGCTTCATACCACAGACTGTAGTTATTATCCGGACGCTTTCCTTCATAATATTTAGACGAAATTCAAGACGGCAAACTTCAAAAACTCCACTAAAACTTTCTTCTTAAGCAACAATGTTTGCATAAAACAACAAGACAGCCGCCGGTTTTTGTGCTAAAGCTTCTTCCGTTTTTGCAATTTTTTCCTCCCGGAAGAAAGAAAAATCTAAAAAGCTTTCTAAGGTCGACGGCCGGACGGAAATTAATCATATTGGATCTTAACATCCGTTGCTTTCTAAAGAGAAAAGAAGACTTAAAGGGGATCAAATGTTTACTCGTCTCTTTTCTTTTCTGGGTGGAGTTAAGCCTTATTTTCTACTAATGTGAAGATTATGATTACTGACAAGGAGCAAAAACGAAAGAAAGAAAGTAAAGAGACGACTTGAAAGAAAAAGTAATTGAGCCAAAAAGCCGTTTGATCTCACGTTTCTCTTTCCAAAGCATATCAGTAATCCCTTAAAGTAACGAATTTACTGTAATTGAAGGTGTAATAAGCATTAATATCTTACCATTAGCACAACCAGGAGCAACACGAAGAGCAGAATTGCGGCAGTCACCGATCCAAACACATCCAACCGGCCAAACACTCCTCCAAGGAAGACACCTCCATCCTCCGAAGGCTCCTCCATCAGAACGGCGAAATTCGTCAAATGATCGCATTCGCAGACAGTCTCATCGACGCCAGCACGGAGCACCCGGCAACCCTGATCCGACCACGCGTGCTCCTCATAGTCCCAGAACACGCACACGGGGTTCGTCATGTTACGCCGGAGATGCGTCAGCGTGATGACGGCGGGCACGGCGAGCTCAACATGACGCCCGGCGCGGCCGAGTGACGCACTTGCGACGCGGCTGTTGATGCGGAGGCTGTCCACGGCTGGGTTGTCGCTGGTCAGGTAGACCTTGGCCTGGCTGAGCAGCTCGTGCAGGGTGGCGTAGCAGAAGAAGACGACCTCAGTCAAGTCGCCCCCGTGAGCGGCGTTGGACTTGAGGTCTTGGCGGGAGATTTGAATCGAGTCGTCGATGTAGAGCGGGGATGCGGCGGAGGCGGGGAAGGAGATCATCTCGGAGGAGGGGGCGGGGAGACCGACGTCGATCACGGAGATGGACATGGCTGAAAAGTGAGAATAAGAGAGTTTAAATTGGGATCACACGCTGAGATGGCAGATATCAGGGTTGCCATTATAAGACATATTACAAAGTATAATCGATTAAATATTAGAAGTTTTGATTGGAATATTTCCAAAGTGGCATCCCTGAATGTGGGCGTTTCGATGCTCGTATGATATGTTGGTGAAGGCTCCCAAGGGAGGGATATGAAGAAAGGAAAGAGTTTGCTTGCGACGACAGGAAGAGGAAACTTCTAATATCAGAAGGAAGATCAATTTCCAAGATTATAATCTCGAGGCGCCCCAGGCGTCTGCTGATGGGAACCCCAGCAGTGAGAGACAGAGCGGAGAAAGGAGCCTTCAGAAATATGAAAGTTCCATTAAAAGATGTTTGAGATTGGATCAAATCGAGATATTTTCAGCTCGTTGTTTCAAACCGGGAGGAGACTCAATTTGTCTTATCAACAAGGGAAATCTCTAGCTGGGCAAAAGGGGAACATCAAAAGAAACGACTTTAAAGGAAGAGTCCAAAGTCAAGAGCAATCTTTACCATTTCAGGTTGATCGTTTCAGGGTTGCCATAAAATTTAAACTTACTCAGAATATCCGATGACTCGTTCAACGTATTAGGATCACTCATGACCCCGGCGAGCAGAAACGCATTCTCCTCGAGCGCCAGCAGCAACTGCGTGGCGACCTTCATCTGCCCGGGCACCGCCAGGTCACTCCACGCCGCCCTCTGCGACCCTTCCAGCACGTTATTCGTCGCCCGGAACACATTCTGCAGCACTTGCCGAATGTGGCTCTCCTTGTTATGGAACGCGCCCGCGCGGGACGCCTGCTGCAGCCTGTACTGAATACGCGAGGCCACTGTGCGCAGCGTGGCAACCGCGGTCTCCAGATCGCCCCCGTACAAGCTCTTTGTCCTGGTGAGGTAGGCGAGCGCGGACACGAGCACGTTCTCAGGATCCTCAGCCCGAACCTGTTCCTCCAGATTCGTCATGGCGATCGACTTGCAGTTGCTCATGTCCGGCTGCGGGGAGTGCCACGTTGCAACGGACACGCCGCCGTTGTCCGCGGCGGGCTTGGTCACGCGGCCGCATGTCCAGCGGGCGTGTCCTGTCGCGCCGATCGGGCACGGTTGCACAACGTCCTGGCCGGTTGCGGTCCAGTCCCACTGCAGCTGCCGGGCTGTGGTCGGTGGGCACCATGCTGCGGCTGAGGTGGACGAAGGGTCGTTGTTGTTGCTGGTCTCAGCTGCTGAGTCGATGGCTGAGCTCTTGACCACGTTGATGGAGGAGGACGTGACTGGGAAGAAGGACGAAGAGTGAGGGCCTGGAAAATAAGAGAGAAGACGTGTAATTGACATGATGAATGACAGGCTTTTGGTCGAGTCGTACTGTGCCAATCTAAAGCTTAAACTATTAAATGTAGTCATAGGAACTCTTATTTTCCTTATTAAAATGCTAATATGATATCCCATAGTTCCAAAATCCATTCATGTAATGTCGAAACTTTCATTAACATGTTCCATCACTGTTAACATGTTCCTTTCCTCTTCTATCTCGCACATCTCTCACGCGTGCATCAAAAAGTCAATCTCCCAAGGGAATCACACCGAGGTAAAAAGAGATGCGTGTTATCAAGACGAAAGTGAGGAGAAGGCCTTTCTTTCTTCTTCATTCGATCTACTTCTCGCTATCATTGGTCGTTACATGAAGACCCAAGGGAGAACCTTCTACGCACCACAACGACCCCGTTTCGCTAAGATAACGGGAAGATGACTTTTCGCGACCCGCCTAAACTGTCTTAATACCAATGCTAATAATTGCAATTACAAAGTTTGGTCGGGCATCTTTTGACCTTCTGCTAGCGCTCATCTCCTCGCATCATTGAGCACGAGAAAAAGGCCACTGTAAAACTTTCTTCGAGAACATCCATCTTTCCCTTCTTTTATTTATTTTTCCATACACGCTTGAGCAACCACAGATAAAAGAGAAGCATCTTCGAACTGTTTGCAAACTCACCCTTGCTCGCAGCTGGCTGCTGCTGCTTGACGTCCGGCTTCCTCGTCGTCGTCGCCTCTGTCGTGGTTGTCGTGGTGGCCGTCGTCGTCGTCCTCGGCACGACCTTCTCCGTGACCAGAATGGGCTTCCTTGGCATGGCCGTGGTCGTCGTTGTCGTCGTCTTCACGTCATTAGACGCGACATCTTTCGGCTTCTTCATCTTGTGCTCCTCGGCCGATTTGGTCTCGGGCTGCTGCCGGCCGCCAGCCAGGACCGGCCCACGCCGGCCCGACTTTCTCAGCCACGGCGGCAGCTGCTTCTCCTGCTGCTGCTGCTTGTCGCCGCCGTTCTCGGACTCGCACGCGTAGTGGATCTCGAGGTACTTTGAGGTGCCGGGGCAGGCGTCGGGGAAGTGGGAGGACTCCACGGGGACGATGCACTCGCGGAGGCCATCACACCTGGAAAAGGAAAGGTGTAAATTAGAGTCATTAAGACAATATAATGACCTTCAAGTTGGTAATTAGGCATTATTAGCTATAAGTGGTTGCAGCTTGGTCTATTTATCCCTTTTCTCAGGGTTTGGTCCTGTCCTTTAAAGCTGTGCAGCTCGTTAAGTATTTGAATGAAGCCTGTTTCGGAATCCTTACAACTGCCCCTCTCTATTCAAAATTGTTTTCCCCTAAGACTCTCCTCCTCGAGTCGGAATTCGTAATGTCACTTTGAGGCCAAGGCTGAATTAATTGCCACGGCTGTGGATGGTCGGGGCTGCATAACAAGTAGTCGGACCCTACTTGAGAACGGCGTTAAGGCGAGAGAATAATTAAGTGTCCTTTTTCTCAGAAGTCTTCTATTTTTAGGAAAATGAGAAAAAGGCTCTTCTTTCAACGCAAACCGCAAAGGCTGCAACAACAAAACAACTGCAAAATGAATGAGAAATTGTCTTTGCAAAAGGCGTTTGTAGTAAGCGATTGTTCAGAATTATTCATTAAATTGCCAGGCTAGGATATAATGGTAATAAGCAAGTATAGGCTGAGAAAATGCTTTGTTGCTTTCAGGCAGTAATGAGGTAGAAAATCTCCTTTCAAGTAACCGCAAGGAGGAAAAGTTTACTCAGCGCATTTAAAAGACTTAATGAGGGAAAGAAAAGAGAGAAAAGAGCCGATAATTAGGATTAGTAAACTGAGCTCACACTGCTGATTAACACCCACCCCACGTAGCACAATACAGCACAAAAACACCCTCAAGTAACGAAAAATCATCATCTCAATTCAACCCTCAAGGCAGAGAAGAGAAAATCCCCCTGATTGACAGGTTTCTAGGGTTGAATACACAAAACGCCCCCGTTTAAAACTCAATAATCTGCAGACAGTGATATCTCGTCTGCTCAGGATCTCGCGCAAACAACTTGTTATTTTCTCTTCTTCTCTCTTCGTGTCGACGCCAGAGAAGAAGAAGATGATGAGGATGATTTCGTTTGCAAACGAGCTGCTGAATCTGACTAGAAGAAGAAGAAAAGGATGGAGGCTCAAAACCCGGCCAAACATGTTTATTACACACTTTAAAGATGAGTAATAATACATTATACAGAACTTTAAGATAAGTAAGCAGGTTTGGTTGGGTTAGACAAAACAGAAAGTAAATCTAGTGCTTTATTACATACTTTTAAGATAACAAGACATGTTTGGTCGGGTTAGACAAAACTCAGCCCTGTCTGCATCCGACGTTGCTTGAGTGAAAGAGGGAAAAATCCACCTAGGCTCCATATAATCATCATCTCTTCTTCTTCCTAGATCCTACTTCAAACAATCATTTTCGCATCTCTCGCTCGTGATAAAAAGAAGAACCTTATTATTATTATAGAGAATATTCGACAACAACAAGTAGATCCTCTATTTTGTTTTCTTCTTTCATGGCCCATTGGCCACAGAGCGATCGGACTTGTCGCCGCTGTCTCAAGTGTAGCTCAGGATAAACTGTCACGGGCAGAGGAGTTGTTGGCTCGCTCGTTCGTTCTACTCGCTCTGGCAAGGGGTTTAAGATTTCAAGCTCACTAATCACTTGTTGGAGGAACGGGAGAGAAAAATAGTTGTACGGCAGTATGAACGGTAATTGGGCATTAAAAACTTGCTAACAAGCATTGACACACATCCATACAAAATTTTGAAAAAGTATTTAAGACATAAAAAGGGCATGTTAAGTCAATAAATGGCCGTTTAACGTCAATATTCCCCCGCCTTGCCAGTAGCAGCAGCTCAAATTTCTCTTTCTCTCTCCTAAAAACGTCGATATATCATCACCCGGTTCATTTTCTTGAAACCGATCTCAAAACTGTCTACTCAACTCCTTTTTAAATCAATCTGTCCACAATATGTTTTTGCAATAATAATATGCACTGACCGAGATAAGAGTGCTTTTAAAGCCCCTCATTATTTGCATACACATCTTGCAAGTAATGCTTTGGGATTTAGACCGTCTTCCCCTATTACACATCAAACAAGCTCCACCGGCATAATATTATCATTGACGTATATATTATTAATCTCCTTATATACCTGTGCTTTCTACATGTTGCTCAGATATGATACGATGATAAGAAGGGAGAAATTGTGTCACAGCATGATTACCAAAACTTTTCGTATAAAAACCGCAACCTGAGAGTGTAGATGTGTGTCATACATGCTATACATCATCTATCGTTAGGGGAAATAGGAAAGCAGCAGAAGTTTTGTGATTGAAGAAAGGTGAATGATGTATGTGTAGGATTATTATCACAAAGAGACATGAAAAAGGTCACATCATGTTAATTTATTAACCGTGATTCAAGTCTATTCTTCCGTCTCACGAGTATTCTCGGAGAAGAGCATAAAGCATATTATTCACTCACGAAACACGTTTTATACCCCTTATTTTGAGTGTCAAAAACGAGAGGGGGGTTGCTCTGTCGAGGAATATATTTACACTTTTTAGAGACTCAAGTGGGGTGACGAAAAAAGAAAAGAAGATTCTTCATCATCATGTGTGTAGCAAGTTATCAAGAAAGCTGTCAATCAAACTTGAACTCGGCTAAAAAGCAAGTGGAGAGCGAGGGTGTAAGAGGGAAGAAAAGTGCTTACACTATAATATTTTCAACAATAAGGGGGAGAAGAGTGGGAAGTATATACACACCCGTCCAAACGAGTCAATATTACAGTGTATGATGCCATTATTATTAGTTTGGTCGGGTATTCTCGTCCTAGTCCCCGATAATGTCTGCTACTTGTTACAGATTTATGATGTTTCTGGCCCCCTTTTCCTTGAGTGCATGCATGCAGCAGCACCCTTTAGTTAAGCTGTGTCTTCTTCTACTCCCCTAAGCGATCCATTTAGTGCAACTTTTTCTGCTTCGTGAGAGTGTTATAATATATCATAGTATCGGAGGAAGAAAATGAGAATTATGGAGTTTTCTCATCTTACCAACTTTGCTCATTTTAAGCGCTAATTTTTCCTTTCCGGCATTAGGGTTAACACGGTGTTAAGAATGCACTTAAAAGTGTCACTGCAATAGCAGCCCTGAGTTGGCCTTTTGATTGAGCGTGCTTCCGCCATCATTCCTTCTTTTGAGATTTGAAACAATTTCCACTTCTGCAATTGCGATTATAAGTCACGTCTACAGCATTTTATGGTGTGACCCAGGGTTGCCATTTTCTTACGAATTGAATCAAAATAGCTCTTATTATCGAGCACAACCGTGCACATTTGACCAACTGGCAACCCTAATGTGACCTTTTCTCGCGGCCTCTGAACCAACGTTGCCGTCATAAAACATTTTCACGGGGCCATTTCCGCTCATTTTCTAAAAAAAAAAGAGCCCGAAGCGCATTTTCTTCACTTTTCCCATAGGGTTCAAAAATGTGCACGAAGTTCCTGTCGAAGTTGAATAGAGAGATATGTTTAGAATATTTGAATGGAGATATAAACATAACAAAGGGTTGCTCTGCGCGTGAATATATAACCCAGCCAAACAGATTCATTAGCGTATCTGGTTGGGTTGTTAGCCCCAGTTCGCACGGAAAGAAGCCATAAAATCAGATCTCACTGTGTGTGCCCTCCAGTGGAATGAAAAAAGAAACTTCCTTGTCTTCTTCAGGTTTCCTCGTTAATGTTTCACGCGTCTCGAGAGAAAGAAACCGGCGGGATACTTAACGAATAAAGTCGGACAAGTTTATTATTTATCGCAATGTTCGGTTGTTAAAAAGAGGAATCAACGGATGCTGCTGCTGATGGGAAGAAGAAGCACAATGAAGGGATATAAAATGTACAGGGTGCTGTTATAATAATGTAATCAGACTTGAGGCATAATTATGTGGTGTTTGCACAAAAAATAACCAGGCTAAAGGCTAAAAAGGTCCTTTAGATCATACTTATAGCATCATCTATCTGACCTGAATATCTGAGCTGCATAATTAAAGGATTAAAACGCTATCTTTGTTCAATTGTTGTTCAAAGCAAATATAACCGCAGGATATTTGAATCCCCCTGTGCTTCAATCTAGAGCTTAAACAGACAAGCGATCAGAGGCGATTTATATGAATTTATCTCCATGTGTCATGATGTGAGATTTGTGCATCACGAATATTGAATATATTGAAGGCCCTTCTCAAATATACAAATCCGTGAGGAATTAATTCTCTCACTGAATGATGATCTAAATTCGGGGCGAACGTGATTTGAATAGTTTGAACAACGTTTTAATCTTTGTGTCTTTTTTCAAGGAACGGATTATAGAGCTGCTTTAAGCCGTGGGAAAAACACTTTTTAATCTATATTCATAATCTGAAAACACACTCTCACATGTGTAAAACTAACTCTTAATGTCTCGGGACTGGACACATTTGTCGTGTTACAAATGCTACCTTTTTCAGTTGACCTTTTGAATGTCTGATATATTTTAAATGTCTTTCTTCGTCCCTTAATTCTACTAAAAAGATGCAATACTAGCATGAAAAGACTTGACATGAATAATATATCAGGTCATAATTAAGTAGCTTGACCTTTCCATGCCAAATGCACGTTATTGTAACTTAACTAATGAGAACAACAACTTTACACAATACAGCTGCTAATCAAATGCAAAATTGTACAAATACGTGGCGGTTAAAGTTATAAACAACTATGAACTTACGTAAGTATAAAACTGAATTATTGTTATTCTTACTTTTGCTTGAGCACATTCGTCGTCTGCGGCGCCATGCAGTTGACACTCCAGTCTGTGTGTCCGTGCCTGTTGCAGATGGCGATGGAGAAGCGGCCAAAGTTGCCGCGGACGACGCGGATGCGCTCGCCGCCGCCGCACACAACGCTCATGTTCTGGCCCTCGCAACGGTAGTCGGTCTTGTAGCGGGTGCCGTCGGGGGAGAGACCTGAAATAAATGGATATGTAAGATGATTAAATATCTACAGTAATTAGAAGACGTCATAGTTATTGACAATTGTTAGATTGCGGATACATCATAATTATTGACGTTTTTAATGTTTGTTATTTACAGTTCAATTTTACTCCCATTTAATAGAGTCCACATTCATCATAGTTAAAAAGAGTAATTAGCGCACGTCTCATTAACCTTATCAAAACTTCCTCCGACGTTGTTGCGAAAAATGAAATGTATGATGAAGTCCCGCCGTCGTCGTTTTGCTAAAGTGTTATTTCAACCGGAAGATATGGGAAGCAAAAAAGAGTGTGTAGAGAAAACTGGGCTAGATCTTTATCCCTCACGCGCGAAATATAACCCGGCCAGACGTTTTAAAGAGGGGATTTGTGCATGTTTGGTTGGGAGTTTCGTGCATGGTTTAGTAGTAGTGTGAGAAATAATAAAGAAAAGAGAAGCAATGGGCTGGAAAAGAGAACACAGGTCGTGTTTGGGGCGTCAGGAGGTTTGCTTAGAACGCTACAGGACAAAATCAAATAGTAATTAATGTAATGGTACTGGAAGTGCATCTAATTATTAGTTAAGACAGTAAAATGTATGTATTACTATGATTAAAATTTAAAAGTAAATAGTTAACTTTGTGTTGGCACAATAGAGTTGCAGCTTCACCACCATCAACCTGTAAACTCTCGAGACTCCGTTCCAAAGGAGATCTGACACAAACAACGAGGAATTTCGGCAATTAAAAGCGCTTTCAAAACTTTTATGATGGATCGGCCGACCGAAGACCGAATCTGATCTCCACTCCACAGGGTCGTAAAAATGAGAGCTCAAAAACTTCTTTAGTTTCATTTAGCAGGTTTCGTGTCCCATGCTGAGAGGAGATCTTCTAGAGTTATTAAACTTCAATTAGTGGGTTCTTTAAAAAGAGAGAGAACCTGATATATTGTGGTAATAGGAGGGGAGTGTACACAGATGGGCTATCGACCTAATTAAGCCTATAATAGACGTATAAGGCATCCCTGATGGCTTACTTAGCCTAATTAGAGCTTAAAAGGCATCCCTCATGACATGAGTAGCAAAGCCGCAGTGTATTCCTTTTATTTCTTCACAAAGTAATTTAGTTTATTCCACTACTACTACCCATCTTCTTCTTCTTCTTCTTTCTTCGGTCCTTTTACGACATTTCATTCTCTCCAACCGGCCTAAAAGGTTTGCCAGATAAGACACGAAAAAGCCGCCACCAACGTCATTTGTCTGACAATCAGGGTTGCCAGTTTATACAATATGATACCAAAACTAATATGGGAGTCATGTCTATTATTAAAATTGTAGGCCAGTTACTAACAATTGTTCAGTGTGTTTGCTTTAATCCGCAGTTACTAGTTATGTCTCCGTTCATGAAATGGCTCAAAATCATGAAAAATAGATTGACATGTATGAATGATCAAAGTAAATGGCAACCCTGAGAGCACTCTCCACAAATTGAAAGAACTTTTTGAATGTCTGATGTATGGAGTGAAAGAAAGATGACGATAAAGAAAGGAGTTTAAAAGAATTGTCAAAAGGCTCTTCCTCCCGTCAAAAAGTGGCAAAAAGGGACATTTTTGCACCCGTTTTTGCAGTTGAAGAAAGTTAAGAGCGCATTACGGATTCCTTTTCTTATTTCATTTGTCCCCGTTTTTAAGAGGCACTTTTCTCGTATTGTAAAAAGGTGCCGCCAGAAGATTTTTCCACAGAAAAAAAGAACCCCACACACCAGGAGGTGATGAAACATTTGCACAGGGTGGCCGGGATTTTAAGACCTCTTTATGCGTTCAACATATTGACATTTAGCATTAGGACACCCTGTGAGTATTCGTAAAAAAGACGGAAATTCCTCGGACAAAAGTTGTTTCAAAGGCAGGTGGTTTGAAAGTACCGAAAAATTTACGTATTGGTGGCCACTGGTGACACCGAGTTATAACTGCTTAAAAAGAGTTCAATGGGTGTGTTATTTTTTGGCTTGGGCCATAACTCTGCCATTCGAATAATAAAGATCTTGCGTGAGTGAGCATTTCGTGTCAGCTGTCCACAATGGTCTCTAATACTCCAATACACTTTTTAATTGTGTCCTAAGGACATCCACTGTGTCCCAATATAACGAGCTGTATGCAGATGTTATAAGTCTATGTCAACGTCGATGGCATTAATTAATTTATAGTTAGTTTGGACGAGTCTCAACTTGTTTTAGGGCGTTGGGACTTCAGCTGATGATTATAAGAAGAAGGGCAAAAAGTGGGATTATTGTCTTTGTTTTTGGCACGGTAGAAATGGAGCAAAAAAGACGAAGATTTGTGCGTTTTTTGTACAATCCTCAGGAGACTTTTGAGTGAGTAAGAGATCGAATCTGGGTGTTTCGCATGCAGGGACGACATTGTTTAAACAAACTGTTGTATATTGGCTACATTTTTGCAGCCCTACATTTCCTTTTGACTGCATTTTTGCCTCTTATATCTTCTTTTCTCCTTTGCTCTGGGAATAAGAAAAATCGCTGCTACCCCAAAAGATTTCCGCAGAAAACAGAACCAGATGAAAAATACTCTTTTCCTTTTACGATATTTTGCTGCAGAAGTAGAAGAAGGAATATTGGCTACAAGGAGGAAACATCATACAGGGTGATCAATTTGTTATATTATATATTAGTAATGATGCCCAGGTCGCAAGAACTTTTATTAAAGACAAGAGCTAACTAACTTTAGACTAGTAAATTATATTGCATGTTACAGCCCCACCCTGTTTAACATTGCGGCATTTTCGCTCCGATAAAGAAGCATCTTCTACTCTCGAGAGAAGAAGAATCTTCTTTGATTGAGTTCAATTTGAATTTAACAGCCTTGGCACGACAGTCAGAAAAAGGGAAATACGTAGAAGTAGTAAAAACGAACGGAGCAATTTCTGAGCTCTTCAAAACTACTCAACCTCATTTGCAAGGATGAATTTATATACGACCCATTTTCAAGACTCTTTTCACCTTTTCGAATGAATTTCTAGCTCTGAAATGGCGTTCAGAAGCTCGTATTATATATATTATATTCCATCTCTGCTGAAACCCGTTCCCGTTCCTTTTTGTAAGTGCCATAATAAGCCCATTCCCGGTCTATCATTACCCACCATGAAATGTAAAAACACTGCTATCATCAGCAAAAACGGGGTTTTCGGCGTGCCAAATATGAGAGATCTGATGAGTTTCCCTTCAGGGGTCAATTTTTGAAGTCTGAAATTGAGATTTGTGGTCCAGAGTCCTTGAAAACGTATGATATTCTGCTCAATATTTAAATGAATACAGAAATAGCAACCAAATCCTGCTTAAACTGTCGGCATTTGGCAAAAGAAAAACTAAAATCCACACAAAATGCCACCTCTCTATTCAAAAATGCCACTGCCACTCATTATAAAAGAACTCTCTTTTTTGCAGGTTTTCCTTTTGAAAAAGCCAAAGCTGTCGCCTTTGGAATGTATGTCTCCAAAAAGGAATATTATAAGCAAGCAGCCAATTTAGAACTCAGTGTCGCTAGCTGTCGCATGCAACCAAGCTTAAATAATCGCCTCTCCAATGCACTGAACAGGCTGAGATTCGGGTTTATTTAATTCTTGAAAGACACGCTTGGCATTATTATATACAAGGTGAAGCTTTCAAAATTAGAAATGGTCACTTAACGAACCTGACGTTTAAAATATATAAGTGTTTAAATGCACCACCCTGTAACTGAAAACACACATTCATCCTCAAGGTCCTTATAAGGACCGTATCTGGCTTCTTTTCTTCAGCTACAACGTCTATTAAGCGCGTGAGTGACACTGCCTTTAATTGCACCTAATTGCAGTGTGTGGAGAGCTGCTTTTCTCCCTCTAATTTCAGAGCCCAAAACGATAATAGTTTTGTTTGACCGTTTGCGGCTTTATAAATATTTGTAGAAGTAGTTCACTCTAATTTGCCTTATTTGCTTATCCATTCCCCGCGCGGGTAATAACAATTAGCTCAAGAGCTGCTCCATATAAGTGCATGATATTAAAAAATGAGTGTGAACACAGCTGCGTCTCGGGGTTAAAAATGATTATACGAAGCCACCTTTACAAATTATTTCTTGGAACCTCCCATACATCAGTCATACATTCTTCTACAGAGCACAAAAGGTGCAATTTTAACCATATTTCAGCCGCCTCCACTGAAGTGAACCCATTTCGCTCTACATTTCTGATGATTACTTCATATAACTCTCTCTCCTGTGGCTTAATCTGTCATTCTCTCACTCTCTCGGCCGCCCACAGCATTTAAACCCGACCAAACAACTCAGAACTGTACCTTTAAACCCAACCAAACTGGGTTAGTACCCAGTTTCTTCTTAGAATAGGTGTAAGAGATCCATTATGAACAACGTAAGTTTTGTTTGTTTGGGTTTTAGTAACATACAACCTCCATAATGTTTGGTTGGGTTCCAGTGAGAGAAGTGCCACCTCCAGGATGAGTTCCTGACATCTTCTTCATTCCCTTCCCACAAAATATCAGCTCTAAAAATGCGCTGCTCGCCCTCTAATAATAATCACCGTAATAATTCTCGGAATGCCGTTTTTGTTGCTCCTAAAGCCGCATGCATTGTTTCGAGCTCAGGAGAAGAAGCCGGAGGTGGAGTACAAGTGTTGCTATTAGCAACGGTCACCCGACCAAACATGAATGTTGTATTATTGTACTTTAAACAATGTTTAGTCTGGTCGGATCCGGACCTCCAACAGAGATTCGTCTCCATTTTTTTGCTCATATCATTTTCGTGTGAACTATCCAAAAATGCTAATTGTGCCGGTCCCTTTAGATTATTATTCACTAGAAAGCAACTCCGCCTTTTTCACATAATCATTCTCTAAACTAATAATATTTTTAGCTATTACTCTGCATACTTTTATGACAGCTTCTGTGAATAATTCAGCAGCTGCCTCTGCTTTCCTTTTTATTGACTAGAAGTCCTTCCGCGTTTTTATATTCACAGGGTCTTTTACTTTCTTAAGTATTTCGTGAATAAATTGCTCACTCTGTAACGCTGAAAAACAACCGTCGATATCGCGCAAACAGAGTTCAAATGGCACAGTTAGCAAAAATATTCAAAGCAGTTTGCATACGCAAACAAACATTTAGAGCTCTTTTTATATATTGGACTTGGCGCTATCTACATAGAGCGATTTCCCCTTTTCGTGAACAAAAAAGTTCCGTCTTTGAAGCATGAAAAAGGGCCTCAGATAAAGAAGAGAGATCTAGCGCCTTGATAGTACCGCCACCATGCGTATATGGGTGACGTATTCAATGCAGAACATGCTTAAACTGTGCTTATTTTATGCATATAACGCTACAGAGCAAAAAGAGCAATTTCCCTCTCACGCTAGTTCACTTTTTGCACCGTATTTGCATGAGCGGTCATCATTTACAACAATTAAACCTGACTTTTGAGCCTTCGCCGTTTGACGGATGACCTCTTAGGAAGCTCAAATCTCGCTCTCTTTGAAGGGCTTGTTTGGTTCACGAAGGGATATAAAAAAGTAGAGCTGAGGCTTGACATCTTACAAAGCTGACATGACAAGAGAAAAGGAAAAGTGAAATGAACTCAAAAAGCGTCCTTTGGAAGAAGAAAAAGACCATTGAAACGGAAAGTTATATATAGCATTGTGTGAGCTTTAAATGGAAGTACACATGCTAATAGTAAATACTGTAATTTATAATTAGCTTATAATTGCATAAACGGCTGTTAACGGAAAAAAGTCATGCTATTAACGCATTATAATAACTTATAATTACGTTAAAATAACATAAAATCCATGTTTTCCCCTTCGCCAGAAACAGTCGCCATCATTTTCTTCTTTCAAACGACTACCGCAATCTATAGAAGAAAGATGGCTATGATTACATCGCCATTATGCGGCAGAAAGAAAGAAAAAAGATATGGAAACCCACTTTGGGGCCATAAATATTTGACAGGCAATAATCAATGGTAGAAGTTTCTTTTTGTAACGGGGCGTCCGGGGGTAAAGAAAGAAAGACAGCAGTGACAAAAGTTTTTAATGGTTTTTCTTAGTCCTTCTCCGTTTTAATATGCCCTGGGCAAGGTGGAAAATTTTGCCTGTAATTGCCCCTACTTTTGGGGGAAAGAAGAAACTTTTTCATTTTCTACTTTTTTGAAACAAAGAGGAAAAGTTTTCCCTTTTTCACCCGTTATATAGCCACTGGTTTTTCTCTCAGGAAAATTTCGAGGTCTGCAAGATGTGATTTTATGCACAAAAGTGGTTTAAAAGCAGTCCATGTTTTGACTCTAGAAAGCATAATAAAAAGGCGGCAATAGTCGAAATTACCCCTGTGGTAACCTAGAGGCTATTTTCTTCTACCGTAGCCAATAACGGGTCGTCGCTTTGGCTTACAATCTTATTATCATATTCGACCAAAAAACGACGTTATTGCCATAATAGTATTCCTCGATGCCAAGAATTAATACGGTACAAAAAAACTGACAAAAATGGGCGTTTTTATTTTCCCCCCTAAAAAGACATTGATGTCTCTTTCAGTCTAAAATATTAAAAATATCTCTTCTGACCCAGCCCAAAAATGCGACTCGCTTTTTGGGTGGCAATTTCTTTTGTATAATGATGGGACATTAATGGGAAAGGAGGGAAAAGAGTCGATTTTGAACCTCCCGTAGACAAGGAACCTTTTTTTCTGCCATTGGCTAGTTAGGGACCATGTATTATTTTTAATGTTCTTCTCTTATGGTGACCTTTTGTAGGGAGGTGGTCGCTTAAGAGATTATTCTGAAAAAAGAACTCTTTAGCATTTCTCCTCCGAGGAGGAGAAAAGAGTTTTTAATTGCTTCATGCCGTCGGACTTAAAGACAAAAGCTCAGAGGCAGCTTTCTTGAATCTGAAACAAGTCCTGAGGGCTGGAAACAGAGGGTAATTTTGTGGTTATATGCCGCCTCTAATACCGTTTAGAAGCAGAAGAAGGGGTTATTATATATTATTTAATAGCTGTTGCTTCTGAAGACGGCAGTATAACCGACGAAGCAAGTAGCAGCGTTTGGCCACCAACTTCTTCACGGTTCTTTTTTCTTCCTAAGTCTCTCCCCACCCTTATTTTATTACTTTACAATCCCACTCCTTTTGTTATTATCGTGTGGCCGGGGTATGTCATTTTTAGGGATAAAAAGGAACCCATGATGGACATTTAAAGAACTTTTTAGTTAATTAGCTCCCTCAAGGACACACTTGTCCCTTAACGGACCGTCCGTGCCACCAATTCTATTATTATGACTCTTCCCCAGGTCTGTTTTCGACCTCTACCTGAATATATTTATCTCTAGAGTCGCTTTAAGATGAAATTTGAACCCATGGTTGACTCAAACAAAGACTTATAACAGACATCAGCGTACACATCACCAGTTCTTCTTTCTTTTATCATGTTTGGGAATCTTCTGAGCAACTTAAGCAAGTCTAGGGTTACTTGATCCGTTGGCTTTTTCACACAAATGTGTGACATCTTCCAAGGGAGATTCATTGCATGCATGGAGATGACCACGGACTTGTAGTCTCGTATAATACTTCAATGGTCATGCACAGGATGCATTGAAGAGATAATGAAGCCGTTATCAATATGTCAAGATAAGAAAGTCTTTTCTTTTTCAACCATTAAATGGGGGCTTCCGGCAGAGTTAGCTCTAATTACCCTTTAATTAGGATCACTATTTTAAGGCAGAGATAAGCAACTTTGAAGGGAGAGATAAGCATGGTTTTAAGAACGGATTTTAACGCAATGTGGGGTCAAGTATCCGGCTTTATACCGTAAAATGCATGAAATGACACGAAAATGAAGCTTGCTATGAGTGAAATCGATCATTTGTAGACCAATATTGAGCCCATTTCCTCGTCCTAAAGGCTTCAGAATGGACTTTTCGGTTCCTTTTCGTCCTCGTTTTTCCTGTTCTTACCTTCTGGAAATGGCAACATGTCGTCGTGTCCTCCAAACGCCTCATTCTTGAACGCGCCCGGATCGGAGGCGCCAAAACACAACCCGACCGTCGCCGCCAACACCACCAAACACACCAAACGCAACATCTTCAACGGGTTGCGGAGATCCAAAGTTTAGACTTTGAGACGCATTTTAAGAGAGACACTTTTAGGCAATCTTCCCACAAAGAATAAAAATCTCTTTAATAATACTCGTCGCTTGGGCTTCGTTCACTTCACTTGTCGACACCAATCAGTAGATAGAAGAGATGCAGACACAATAACACGGTGTTTTTCCAATTTTCCTGCACTTTAGTTTTCCACTCAAAATTTTCGTTTCTCCGGCGTCCGTGCTCTTGCTTCCTCGCCAGTCTGAACAACACTGAGTTTCAGCTCACTGCTCACTCAGCTTGCCTCGGCTGCGCGCTCAGCTCAGCGTCGTTCTCTCCTCTCTAGCGCGCTCGCTGAGTTCGCGTCCTAGCTGAGTGTGGGAAGTGGTCGAACTTTTAGTTTTCCTTCTTCGACTGCTGCTGAGCGCTATGGAAATAATGGAATTGCACCGTCCACCAGAGACGACTCTTCCTTGCTAGCTCTCTTGTCTCTCTTTCTGTTTCCAACCCCTACAATAAAAGGGGTGCAAAAGTTGGAAGGTTAGATCGGCGGTACAGTTCAGAAAGTCGATATAAAGTTGATATAACGCAAAAAGATGCATAAAAGTAGGTATAAAGCATGCTTTGCACCGGAATGATTTACAGACCTTGAGAGGAAAGAGACAAGACGATAAACCACCGTGGAGACAATATGAAGCCGAGTCTAATTGTTCTGTTATTCCGCTGTCTTTTAGAGAAGTCTTGTTGTTCGGACGTGGATGTGACATTTTGAATTGCCCGTTTCGTCCCTAATGAGTATGTTGATTCTTCTGCAGTTTTGACATCCAACTCCCTGAGGGGGTCCAAACAGAGCTTTTGAATAAAAACGCGTCTCGACAGCCATGAGATGACACAAAACCGAGGGCAGGTGATTGGATATAGCAGTAGTAATGATAATATAGATATTTCATGGGAGACGCACACAGGAACATAAAAGCTTGCATGTGGAGCTGTGGTTGACACTGGGTGCATTTTAAGAGCTTACAGCTGCTTATAATGATACATATTCCATGTTAAGGGTTATTTTATGATTGGAAATGGTGCTTCTAATGTCATTATTGTAGCTAAGGATGGCACTGGATGCATGTTAAGGGTTGTTTTATGCTTGGTTACGGTGCTTCTAATGCTATTATCGTTACAATAAGGAACACGAAGCCATCCTATAACGTCCTCTGGGACACATTTCTTTGCTTTTCAATATTTATGGCTTAGTTTCATAATTCCGTCATTATTTCTTCCCACAGTTAGTGCATGAAAGGGGTTGTTTCAAACGAAATATATCCCCTATAGAAGCACAAAATTGGAGCAAAAACGAAAGTCTGGGAAAAGTTTTTATTGTGTTTGTTACTATTGTGATATAAAATGCATAAAAGAGGAAGGGAAAAGTCTCTGAAAAGTGAATGATGAGCTGAAAGTATTATTATTTTGTCTTGGGAAATCGCAGATTGATTATACCACGAAATGCTGGTATTTTCCACAATTGCTTAACATTCAAACTTTATAACATTTAAAAGTCAGTGGAACACCTTGCAAGCACTTTTAAACTAGCTGACAAAAACTTTGCTTTATCCTGAGTGTTGAAAAAGTTTCTCTTGCAAAACTGCAATTTCATTCCTTTCCCCTTCTTCTCCTTCTTCTACCTGCTCTAGCTCTGTATTATACTACAATGTCCCCTAGCCCACTAAACCCAACCAAACATTGTCTTAATGTTAAACCCATTTTAAGATTGTTGAACCCAGCCGTACTGAAGGACACAGCTTATGTTTGAATTTTGAGGTTTGTTTGGCTGGGGTAGTTTTTGCCAACTGTTTGGCTGGGTTTCCTTCTCCTCCTTCCACTTGAGTGCAATAGTTGAACTCGATCCATCAGCTTGTTGCTTTGTTGCTTCTTCTTCTTTCTTCAGGTCCACTGTGCCTGCTGTAGCTGCTGATATTCCAATACTACCCCCCTTGGGCTACAAAGAGTTGTTATGATGTTGTCGAGTTTCTTTCTCTGTCTACAGCAGGGGAACAATGCAGTGGGGCAGGAATGAAGTTGGATGCACTTTGGGGGTTTAAAACACCATTAGCAGGAGGGAATTCAAGTCTGGTCAGTGTCTAAACAATGTTTTGCATTCCATAGATTCCCAAGTAAAATCTCAGGTGCCTTCTTCTTCTTCCTCGTCGTGAGTCTATCGTGGCTTTAGCCTTTGGGTTTGCGTGCTTGGGGTTAGCTGCTTGGGCTGAGGCTTGGGGGCGGCGACAGCTAGAAAAGAAAGAAGAAAATCTCTCACAAAACAAGGATTACTCAGAACAAAAACAGAGAGACTTGCAAGCTTCAAGGTGAAAAGATTTGGGGACTTGTTTTTGTCATTTTTGCCCCTTTAACACTTTCATTTTCTACAGGGAAACTTCTGTGAAATTGCAATGTCAGAACATGTCATTATAGAGACCTTTGCAATGCCTGTAATTTATAGTTGACATAACTTTAAAGGCACTCTCATGATTACTACAAAAAAGAGTTGGCCACATCACGTATGTCTGACATTTTGTATCCAGAGCAACAACGACCATAACAACCATCATAAGGAGGCCTTAGAAGAGACCCTACGTGACAGTATTTCTATACGTCTGGTGCACACAAGACTTGAGCTTTTGCCAGGAAAACTACTGCTACCAAGATGATGATGCACTATCGGCATTCGGACGTCGTCGTCTTGAAAGAAGAAGCCCTAATGATGTAAAGTGGCATTCCAAGGTTGCCCTTCTCGTTTTACGTGGGCTCGGCAATGCTATTAGTGTATTTGAGGAGTATCTTTGACCCTCTGCCAGAGGAAAGATGAGCTTCTCATGATAAAGTATACGAGCTTCTTCTTCTTGTGTTTTTGCAAAGGTGGACGATTTCAAACCGCGATAAAAGCCCAAATGTCCGCATCTCAGTTAAAAGAAGCTGCCGCCATTATTGCGATGGTAGCAGCTCATTTTCTGCTTGAACGGCGTCATTCGGGGTTTTAATAACTGCAATTGCTCAACTACCACTTCCACTTGATTCATTTTTAAGAGAGAGAGAGAGAGAGAGAGAAAGACATATAGAAAAACAGAGACATATCAATAGAGAAAAAAAAAGCGAGAGAATAAA
>LR139610.1:0-29355 GCA_900659605.1 Tisbe holothuriae | reverse complement strand
GGAAAAAGGAATGGTGAGTGGGTGCAGAAAACTCAGCCTGCCTGTGTAGCTTGACTAAGGCTGATGAAAGCTCCCTTCATCTTGAGGAAGGGAAGTTACATAAAAAGCTGTTTTAAAAACTCAATGTTTTGAAGGCAATCCTTTGGCTGAAGGAAGAACCATATATATATAAAAAGATATATATGAGACTGTATAATCTTACGTAGTAAAATCATCAGCTGACAGATTTCGTATGCGTGGGGTTGCGTGAGATGCCGAGGTTGCGTGAATTCCGGAAAATCAAATTCCGTATTAAGGCGGAAAACCGGAAATGGTAAACTCCGAGCTCTCGGAAATGGTGAATTACGCGCACTCGAAAAGGCAGGCCAGTGCTATGACGCCAATGTCCCTGCACGGCCCCAGGGATTCAAAGTCACCTGTCAAGTCTCATATATATCTTTTTATATATATATGGGAAGAACTTAGAGTTTTTTGATAACTCATTGTTGACAAACTTAGCAGAAAGGAACTTCCTTAGCGCAAAGGAAGTACTTTAAGCTTTTTAATAATCGGGCTCTGAGCCCGACTATTAAAAAGTGGCGTAAAGTACTCCCTTGGCTAAGGAAGAACTTTCAGCTAATGGAACTTCCTTAAAAACGAGTTATTAAAAAATGAGACCGAAAACTTAACTAAGTTCCTCCCTTTTTGCTGCTGCCATGCCTCCCTTTTAGCTGTGTTTCGACATTTTTGTGCCTTGCAATAGGGTTGACAAGTAGTGAAATATATTATTTCGAAAATGACAGTTTGGAAATGAATGAATATAAAGCTCCCAAAAGACGCATATTACGTCAATTTAATTCAGTCATAGGGATAGACACATTCTCTCTCTTATAAATGTTGTTATTTATGTGTATAATGACGCAAATAGAAATTTATATTGGCCTCTAGATTTAGATCTGTCATCCCTTCTGTGATATTTGTTTTGGATTCCGAAATCTTAGCAGCAGCAAAAAAGGAAAAAGGAATGGTGAGTGTGTGGAGAAAACTCAGACTGCCTGTGTAGCTTGACTAAGGACAGTCAAAGCTCCCTTCACAAAAAACTAAGGAAGACACATTAACTGAGGTTTTAAAAACTCATTGTTTTGATGAAGATCCTTTGGCTAAAGGAAGAACTTAAAGATGTTTGATAACTCATTGTTGACAAACTTAGCTGAAAGGAACTTCTTTGCCGCTAAGGAAGTACTTTAAGCTTTTTAATAGTCGGACTCTGGTCTCAGTTCGATGGTCAGAACTCAGAGGGAAGCTCAGAGGACCTCAGAGGAAGAGATTTTCGATATAACCATGGGTAAAATCCAATGAGATTCACTAATACTTACTTAGAGTAAGTATTAGTGAATCTCATTGGTAAAATCTCTTGTCAGCAGAGGAACAACTACTTGAAAGTAGATTCTGTACCCCAGTACAGCACCCACTTGAAATTTGGAAGAAAAAAGTAAGCTAAACATGTAGTATCTAGCAGTACCAGAAAAAATGAAGAGTCTAATTCTATGAGCAAAATAGGTAACAATTTGGAACATTGATTCTTTCATGCTGCGAGGCATCATATTATGTGGCCAGATAATGAAAAAAAGACAAGAGTGTATGGCAGGGAGAAGAAAAGAACTAGCTAAACTATGAATAGTCTTGTTTAACCTACTCCGTAGCCAGAGAAGCTCGAAGGCATTGGATCATTAAAATCTAAACGGATCAAGGGTTACCAGATGGCCTATTCCTCGGCCATAAATGCTTAGGTCAGGCAGAATTGGTGAAGCCAATTATGCCCAAAATTTCAGATTTTATTACTGTCTGGCTGAATTTGGAAATTTTGGCTTGTGTTGTAAGTTTGGATTTCTGGCCGAAAAATGGAAAAGCTTGTGTAGTAACTGGCCGAATTTGAAAAAAATTCTGGCCGAATCGCTCCAGAAACATCTGGCAACCCTGATTAACGGCTAGATCATACTTGATGCGGAACCTCAGTAACCTCACGCTTTTTATTATTATAGGTCGAGGCTTGCATGCATCTCCTCATCTTCTCACCTTCTCATCTCCTCATCTTCTCGCGCGCTCAGCCAGCCTAGCGCGCCTGGCTGAGCACGCGGGAAGATGAGGAGATGCATGCAAGCCTCGACCTTTTGTGAATCGCTTCTGTCCCGTTTCGGATTCAAATTTGCCGCCCATGACACAAGATGATGAAATGGCCTGGTGACGTCACATCGCATTGACGTCACAAGTAGTTCCAAATGAGGATCCATTTTCCAGTTACTGCAAGTCTCTTGAATGGCTACAAACATCTCATTATTCCTATCGATGCTGTTTCATCGCCTTCCCAGAGTGGAATTCTCTTTTAACCCCCGATTTCCTCCCCTTTCAATCTGTTTTCTTCCCCCTTTCCCTTTGTCCCGTGCAGCCCACCCTGTTCTCGTCGGCCGCTCCGGCCTGCTGACTCAGCCTGCGGACTGCTGAGTGCTGACGACTCCGCTCTTTCTTTCTTTTTCTTGCTCTTCATTGACTGAATGCCCTTCTCAAAGTGAACAAGTGATTTAACCCGAGCCAAGGATTCATCATGATGGTTTAAGCTTAAACCCTCCCGCACCTCGGTGCTTTCACCACAGCACAATGAAGTGAGTAGCAAAGCAGCGACTGGGACCCAGGGGAGCCCCATTTGGGCAACAACTGCCCTTCAGCTCCCTTTCAAAGTGACCCAATTTTTGTTCTGCCTCTGTAGCAGGGCAGGGTGCATTGTGTACGTACGTCTTCAAGGAGACGTCAACAAGAGATCTATTCTCTGCACCAACCCATATGCATTGTTTGTAAAGAAAAGTAGTCGTTTAAGGATTCGCTTGAATGCAGGGCTAGGGTAGAACGTTGCAGCTCCTTTGCTCCTCTTGAGAGTGGAGTACTCGAGTCCCCCAGTATGACGCATGGTCACACTTCCTCCTGCCACCTGGCCTGTGCGTGCGCGCGTGTGTGCGTGCCACCTGCTTTGGCGGGAAGAGAAAGGAGCGGAAATATACGACGCAGAACACGAGAGAGTGAGAGACGTTTCTTCTCTTCCGTACGAGTCGTAGTAATGGGTAAAAATTATATCCGTAATTGTCCTATAGTTGGTGTCACCCGACGTTATGTGCCATGCAAGGCCAGAGGCCAGTTTTTGTTCTCTCGGTTTTGTGCTAATCGCGCTGGTTAATCGTGTTTGAAATGATCAAATCGCTTTTGTGTAGTAATTTTCGATTTCAAAACACGATTAGCATGAAAGAAAAGTGGACAAAAATCGGGCTCAGGCCATGTTATGATGTAGTAGCGGTCAAAAGCTCACTATTTAAAGCCCGGAACAGACGGCATAGAGGACCAATAGACAGCAATGTCTCATCGCTAGACCACTGCTATTTAGCGGCCAAAAATCAATTTTTGACCAATATACACAGTCCATTGAGACACACGACAATAGAAAACCAATATTTCACCAATAGATAGCGGTGAAAAATCGATTTTTGACCGATGTCTATTGATTTGCAAAAATTGATAGAACTTCAAATGGAGGTCAAAATCGATTTTGAACAATGCATGTTGATTGATTTACAAATTTTATATATTAAATGAATTGACTATATATTATATTAAACTCTCTAAATATGTATAAAGACAATATACACATGCAACCAGAGATGCATGATTCTTAGCTAGCATAAATGCATGGCTAATGGCAACCCATCAATGGGTTATCATCCTATGCGTAGTAAGAGTTATAGTATTACACTTTAAAATTTACGAAGCACCCCTTATCCAACCAAAAAGTATTCGGCAAGCTCCTTTGAATTTAATGTGCACACAAAATAAGCCACTAGATGGCGTAGAAGTACCCAATGTAGACGCCCTCAGTAAACACATTTGAGTTTTTCCTAAAATAATTACAGAGCTGTATTCCTATTTTACAAAACACTCAAAGTTATCATTCATCAAGTGAGCAGTGCAGTGCCCGGTTACCCATTTGCATTCTAACATATCATATCAAAAAATAACACAAGCTCACGGTGCACAAGTTCATTGCACAGTTCTCTCTGAGGACTGGTTAACATATATGTACACAACATAATTATAACATATAAATGTATGTAACATATTACATAATTAAAATGTGCAATCTTATGAAATTGAGAGTTAATGCTCCTTTCTATTACGTTTTTTTGTGTTCAGATAGTGATAAATATTCAAAAGTGGTTTTGCAGCAACAAAAATTGATGGCTCATTGATTTTTCCATTTGCCGTGTGGCCCGGCAATGTCTGCTCATCGATGAGCCTCTCAAAAAATTGATGTGTCAGCGATGAGCAACCGCTGTCTATTGATTGTCCTTTATAAGGTGTGTTCCGGGCTTAAGATAGTAAAGCTAAAGCGGTAGTGCGGCACTAATGTTCATGTACCAAATAGTAAGCATCTCACAATGTATGTATTCATATGAGCTCATTTCCCTCTTCCAGGTCGTTTACCATGTTTTCCCCCATCTGGGCCACTCTCGTCGACACACCGACAACCAACAGCGAATCAAGAACAACCACCGATCTGAACACCACGACCGAGTTCAAGCACAGCAGCAGCCATGTTTGCCGACACCATGAACTCCTGGGAGCTGGGGCTCGCACCCACTCCGCTCTCCTATGCTAAGGCCAACCTCGGCCAGGATGAGGACGCCTTCTACGACATCGAGGGCAGTCAGGGCAACGACAACGCCCCTCTCCTCGACAGCTTCGAGAGCTTCGACGCCCCGCTCGACCTGGACATCTTCGAGCAGGAGCTGAAGAAGCACGAGGTGTCCGCCGTTGGCACTGATGATGACATCAAGCCCGTGGCGAACAGCACCTTCATCGATGACGCCTTCGACAACAAGCTGGCAGTCATTGCGGACCCCAAGATGCTCACCGCGGCTGCCGCATCAACCGAGGACGACTCTGGACTGGGGTCCATGATGCTTGTGGATGAGTCGACTGGGATGGATGTTGAGGACACGCAGAACCTCATCGACGAAATGGAGTCTTTCCTTAAGCAGCACGAGACCACCTCTGACGCATCTGCCTTGGAGGCCAAGCCCATCTTTTCGGAGGTCATCCCCAACCAGGGGCTCGATCTACTAGAGCAGGTTATGGAGGAGGTTGACAGGATGCCACTCAAGGATGAGATGTCGGCTTCGCAACCGGCCGCGCTCAGCGCCGAGGACAGCGAGCAGGCGGAGGCCATCCTGGACGCGCTCATTAAGGGCGACCTCACCACCGACTATGAGAGTTCCATCCATAACGCAACAGTGGAGATTGTCGAGGAGACTGCGACCACCATCACGCAGCGTGAGGTCTTCGTCCCCAAGCCAAAGAAGCCAGTCTTCTGTGGCATCAACAACATCTCCGAAGTCGTGACCGCCGACGGCCAGAAGATCGTGATCGTCATTGCCAACGACGTCCCTGGAGCCGCACAGAACATCAAGGCCCAGGTCGCCGCTACTCTGCCCAACCCAGCCAAGACCTACCAGCAGCAAGAGACTATCACAACCGTGGTCTCTGAGGCCGAGGAAGATGAGACCTCCTCAGACTCCGACTGGTCTCCTTACTCCCCTGTCGCCACGCACAAGAAGACCACCAGTGTGGGTAGCAGGCCTTCCGCCACCAAGGGCGTGTCCGTGGGCCGCGTGGCCAAGCAGCGCGGTCCTTACAGTAAGCGTGCGCACGCTTCCATCAAGGACAAGAAGGAGAGGAAGAAGCTGCAGAACGTGGAGGCCGCAAGGCGTTACCGCGACAAGAAGAAGGCTGAGCAGACCGTTATTGAGAGCGAGGAGGACATTCTGGAGCGCAAGAACAAGACGCTCAAGGGAAAGCTCTCGGAGATGGAGAACGAGCTCAAGACACTCAAGAAGCTCATGACTGAGCTGGGGCTCGTGAAGTAAACGGAGACTGTTGGAGAGGACAGGAGGTGGGGTTAGGAAAGGACTCGATGCGGCAGCAAGATTCTTGGAACGTCTAAAAGACGCTTGGACAGTTTTCTTATTTGTCTTGTCTTGAAGATTTGCTTGAAGCTGGTCTGCTGGATGGGGTCCTTTTATAACCCGGCTCTTTCCCTTGATTGTAGTTGTTTACCTGCAAGGCGTCCCCGAGTTGGAACAAAGCAAAGGAAAGCTCTTGATCAATTAATTTGAAGAATAACAAACATCATTATACTACGTCCATGAAAACAACTTTGGGCTTCATTTTTAGAGATTGGCTTTTAAACAAAGAAAACCTGAAGAACAAAAAGTCTCTTATGCGGCTGGGGACTCTTTTAGGACATGATGCTGACCTATTGATGGTAACGGCGGGTTCTACCGCATAATGCCTGATGCAACAGAGTAAAAGCTCTACTCAGTATCGGCCTAATTGAGCTCCAGTCCTTGGAGCAAATACTGTAACATCTCATTAAAACACAAAATACTATAATATATCCCACTTACATACAAACAATAGCTGACGAACATGTAAAATTGCTTCATTTACAAATATTTGTGTTTACAAAAAAAGTAGACCTATCTCATTTTGAAACAACTTGTACCATGAAAAAGTTAAATAAAAAATTATTCAAAATTGCGTTCGTCTGGAAATAAATTTATTCTGCGACAGCAATTGTTCTGCTGAAGTTTAGCAAACATCATTCCAGTTCTTGGGTAAAATATAATGACGGCCGGGGACAAGACCGTAAGGACGTTCGGGGTTCCCGGGTCCGTCAGTTTTTTAATCCTACATGGATCCGGGCCCAATATACAATACAAGTAAATATTCTATAGTAAATTAATGTGCCAGATCATTAAATGAGTGTGTGTGTTATCGGACATTTATTACAAGTAAACATCGTTATGCAGTAGCAAATTAGAATATCATATAACAAATAGTGGCTGTCATTTAGTAGAGCAAGAGGCCCCTTTACAAGTAAGTTATTGAATTGCGTTTGTAGTGTGGACACTATGAGTGGGACTACTGATTAAGTAGTAGTGAATCTCATTGTGGGACCCCTTGTATGTAGTAAGAAACAGTAGCTGGATGAGATCGCTGGACTCGACCAGACCGGTGTTCAATGGTGTCCGAAACAGGTGATTAATTAAAAAAAAACTAATCGTCATGGATCTCAATTGCCGTGTGGCTTCTTTACCACCCAGAGGCCGGTTTTGTTTAAACTGTTTTCGGCTATTCGTGGCAAATAGCATGAATTTGATCCATTTTTATTAAGCTAACCGGATTTGGATCACTTAGACTGGAAAGTAATTCAAACATAAACCTGTGTCTGGTTTTCTACGCAGCCTGAAGCAAATAAATCAACGTAAAAAAGTACTCTACCCTACTTTTCTTGATAAATTTATATCATTTATGCCTGGTAAAATGACCTGGTACTTCATTAAAGAAATTTTAATTATCGCTCTGATTGAATGAGGCATTTGCGTACTTGTATAAAATATTGGTTCTTGAAAATAACATTTTATTCTGGAGGTAACTGTCTCATAATAAATAAATTTAATAAATAATCAATATCGACTGTTGAACAAATTACTGCCTGAACTGCCTCAGTTGAGCGGGACTAGCTGGCTTATAGTAGACCGGCGAGGCTGTTGCTGGTGCCTCGTACGGAGCAGGGGCCGGGGTAGGGGCGGGAGCGACTGGCTGAGGGTAAGAGGGAGGTGGGGGCGGGGCAGCAGCGGCCTCTTGGGGCTGGTAGGTCTCCTGGGGAGTGTAGACCGGGGTGTAGGCGGAGTAGCGGGGAGGTGGGGGCAAGTAAGAAGGCTTGGCCTCCTCCTCGTCCTCCTTGGGCTTGGTGCACCACTTCAGCTTGACTGGCTTCTTGACAAGCTTGGGGTTGTCGAGCTTAAGGTGGCAGATTTCCTTGGGGATCTCCTTGCAGATTTGCTGAGACTCGAGATGGGGCACCAGGTTGGTCACGAGACGGCACTGCTTGGACGGCTGCAGATCGCACACTTCCTCAGGCTTCTGAATGGTGGATTCCAGGGTCTTGTCATGACAGATCTCGTCGCCGGGGACCATCTCGCAGTTGTCCGGGGCGCAGATCTTCTTGGGCACCTTCTCGCACCAGGTTTGGGGTTCGGGCTCATCTCCCTCCTCCTCCGGCTCTGAATAGGTGGTATTACACTGGGACTCGAACCAGGTCTTGCACACCATCTTTGGAGGGGGAGCGTTGTAGCCCTTTGGCGGCTCGCATTTCTCAACCAGAGGGGTCATGCATGTCTAGAATAGGAATTTGCACATATTCACAGCATAGATTCACGAAATAAGGACTTCACCTGAAGCGTGTAGTTGAAGTTGGTCTCCTTGAAGGTGATCTTACACGCCTTCCAGAAGTTCTCCTCGCAGAGCTGCTCCTGCTGCGGCTTGAACTCGGTCACGTACGTCTCGTGGCACTGAGTGACGTTGTCATGCCAGCACTCTTTGATCTGCTGCTTCTCCAGCTTCTCCACGTACTGGGTCTTGATGACGCACAGTGAGCCGTCGGGCTGCTCCTCTGCCTCGCTGAAGTCGATGGGACCATTCGGCTCCTCCTCGATCACCTCGCCCTCTACGTCGTTGGACGCCTGGTCGGCAAGGGCGGGCGTTAAAAGGAACTGGCTCAGCGCCAGCACGGACAGCGAAAAGACCTGAAAAAGCATAATAGTTTAAATATATCGATTAATTCAAAGAAATTCACTAATTTTCATTCTAGCAAAATTTGTTGCAAAATTGAATTCTAGGAATTCTAGGGACTGTGACATTGTCTCAAATAATTCTTTTGCTTGTGCTACTTCTTCTTGGAACCTGCACTGGCATTGCATTCTCGCAGCAGATTGAAATGTTCAAAAATGCACTTTTCTCTCATCCTCTTCCGACTACTATTCCTTTATGCGTGCATAGTTTTCCGCTCGTTTGCCCCCATTGCTACAGATTGTTAATTCATTTTGCACTGGCTTCAAGGCGAAAATCGTTCAGTACATTATTGTGACAGGAGTCCGTCATTCGCATTCGATTAAGTCAATCTCACCTGCAGTCCCTTCATGGTCGATTGTTCCAGATGAGCTCGTTGTTACTCCTGGAGGGGCTTGTGTTGAACTGATGCCGAACCTCATCTCGGCATTGATTATATAGTCAAAAAATGTGGACCACTCATTGATATAAAACTTGTCCGAAATTGTCTGCCCCTCCTCCACCGGTGACGCCCCCTCCTCCCGAGATGCGTCAAGCATATCATAATAACAATAATGCACGGATTGCGCGCGCGTCACTTTTGCGTACTTAGTGTTGCTGTTACAATTGCAGTCCGGGGAAGTGTATTTCTGGACACACATGTTTTGTGGTGTTATACCTCACAAAGGGCTTATAATGAAGCCATAGTTTCGTTCATGGTGCATGACCGCTTTGATTGATTAGAGAGATGATTTTACTACAAGTTGTTGCCGTTACCGTTACTGATGTAAAAATCGATCCTAATTGGACTTGGACTTGTTGTGTCGGTTAAACAAGCAATTAAATTCATACCAATAACGGATAATTTCGGTGTTTTATTTGATTCCGTCACAAGCTTCAATGCAATGGTTGAATAAAAGTATTGGTTCAATACAAGTGTGCTTTCAAAGGATAGGAGCGCGGTCAATACACTCAGGCTAAAAAGCCCCCAACATCGGGGTCCACTTCTTTTGCCCGCTTATGCATGAAATGTATATCTTTCGTTAGAAAAGGACCTTAAGGCATGAAGCTTTCAAATTCCAAATGTCTTGTTAGGAAGACGCTGCAAATATGTATTGCAATATTGGCTTGGAAACCCATTAAAACTGTATTCTTTAAAGCTTCCTTATTGACAGCAATCTTCCATGTTGATTAGCAATTTAGAATATCCACAGCGGAAGATGTCATTTTCGTACAACCCTCGCTCTGAGAATAATCCACCCCACCACCGCCGCCGCCGCCACCAAGGAAGCTCAGACAACGACCGCATTTATACTTTTGGTGTGAACAAGGAATTAACAATGACAGAAAACCGCTTTATATTTTGTGATCACAAGACCGCGATTATTGGCTGGCAGCAGCTTCTTTGATCCAAACAAACATGAATTCGGCGAGACAACGACAGATTCTGCACGCGATTTCTAGGATAAATAATCTCAGCGCGGTTGAATCTGTTTTGATGAATGAGGAGAGCGGTTTATCGTGCTTAATCTTGACAACGATCGATGCACGAAAAGGCTGAAAAGTGTCCGACACAATGGTGTGAGCTAATTAATTAAAGGGTGTAATTTCGGACAATGGTGGTCGTGTGTGTAAGTTCCGGCATCTTCTTTGGGAAAGGTCTGATTAATTCGTCAATGGTGTTGGTCAGAAAGAGAGTTCTTAAATTATAGGAAAGAACTCGTGAAGAAGAAGTGCATCACTCTGCTCTCAAAAACTTACTTTTCCTGTCGTAGCAAAAAGTCGTCTTTTGTTCGGGGGATATTATCGCCGCTCTCCGTATACTGTATAAGAAAGAAATGATATCCGTCACTCATCCTCATACACCAATACAGAGCCATAAAACTAATCTTATCTGCTCATTGTGAGGCAGTAATTACAAATAACACAACGAGAATATCTTTTCTCACTACTTCATTAATCAGTGCAAATTGATCTCGTATGTGTCCAAGCACCGTTTGGACATTAATTCCATTATTATTGATCACTATTCCCACGTGACGAAAGAAGAAGAAGAAGAATTCGTCAGAGGAGAAATAAAAAAGTTGCTGGTCCGCTGCCTCCGATGATGCCTCCGATCTTAAAACGGGATTGGAAAAATAATAAATAAGTAAATAAAGCATCTGTCGAAACGCACCGCAGGAAGAACAAGGTGATCACACATAATTAACGATAGATTTTATTGCCGTTTTAAAAGGTAAGGCGTAGTACGTAAAGTAGAGAGCAATTTTATCCCGATTGGCAAATGGCGTATTGTCTAACAATACGATTGTGCCATTAAGTTCGGGAAATACATTTATTTAGACTTATTGCTCTATTTCTTCCCAGGTCTCACCCTATTTTAGCAACAATCGAAACCACAAATTGAGTTGCAGCAAACACTTATTTTCAACCAACCTGCGACACAAATTCCACACTAATTATTATGCAGTTCTGCACGAGCGATTTGTTTTACATACTTCTGAATAAAACAGTCTACTTTAGAGTCGCCACAAAGAAGAATTAAGTTTTTTGACGTTGTCACCGTAATTGTGTAATTTGCGACCGACTTTGATTATTACTGCTGCTGCTGCAGTCTTAAAAGGTAACGGTCCAGAGCCGATAATTTTATCACGGACAATGTTACCTTTTAATAATAACGCAAAAATGCAATCCATATTTCTCTCACGATTTGTCACATTGTGTTTCCAGAAACCGACTTGGAGCGATTACGTCTTTTTGTAAAGAAGATGATCACCTGGGCTGAACTTGATGGCGAATTGGCACCCCTGAACTCAGAAGAAGAGTCAAACCTGGAAAAGATCGAGCTGGCAGAACGCATTGGATATGTCTTCTTATCCCCTGGTAACACACCTTGACCAGATAACGCACTTTGACAGTTTAAGACCTTTTTCTCCTTCTCCTCCTTTAGTGATCATTGGGTCTGGCGTCCTCGGCTGCGTCGCCACTCTCATCGTCCTCAGCTCGGACAAGTTCAACAATCGGTTCTACACCTATCTAAAGGTGACTAACTCCATTATTCCTCTGACCACTGTGCCGGTTGATAGATCCAATTCATTTCTTTCCGTCTACCAATAATGCACTTGCTTCTTTCTCTAGGGCCTCGCCTGGGCAGACCTCGCTTTCCTCTTCTTTGCCATCTTCAGCATCCTCGCAGTGTTGGATGACCAAAAGGAGGTCGGTCGGCGGGTGATGTAATCAGAAAAATGGAATGGCTTCAATGGATCTAATTATACTAGGTCGGCTCGGGCAAAGGCGGATCCACCAAATACTTCAAGATGTTCTACGAGGCTCACGTGGACTTTATCATGACCAATGGGTTTCTAGCAGCGTCGGCATTTATCACAGTTCTCATGACTATCGATAGGTTTGATTTTTGAAACAGAGTTACATGCATTATTGAACTGTACTGTTTTTATAGATACCATGCCATTTGCCGGCCCACATTCTACTTCCGCTACCGCTCCAATGCCAAAGGCTTCAACTCCCCTCGCGTAGACATCGGGCTCGCCTTCTACTGCGGGATCGTGCTGCAGCTGCCAAGGTACTTCTCCCACACAGTGCTCCCCAGGGAGTGCATCTTACAGGACGAGTACGGGGATTACGGGCAAGGTACACAAGGATACAATACGATTATAGTCCCTCATAAACGAGAAAGACTCGACTGAATAGCCCAATAAAAGGTGGGGAGAGTCGACGTCATTGAAGCAGAAAACGGCCCCAGAGACTAGTTTTCCTTATTCGACGTACATGATGTTATAATCATTTCAGAGGCTTCCACTCCGTTGCCGCCGTCTTTAGAACCGTCAGAGAACTCCACTGAGTGCGTGTGCACGCGCAAGGAGGAGCCGAGCGGCGCCTACGTGTGCGTCTACGACAACCAGGAGATCTACAACATGACGCACTCAGCTGTGTGGCTGGCGTACGCTGCACTCAGCGAAATTCTCGTTAAAGTATAACGCGGAGGAGAAATTATTTTACAGGGTGTCCCAGAATTAGTGAAAAAAAGTAAACGGTCATATCTCAGCTCTAACTTGACCCACCAAAGTACTATTGGTACCATTTAAGAGAGGAAAGTCTACAATTTTGTTTGGTATAGGTCAATACAGGGTTAGTTTTTATGTAGGTACCAAAAATTCTCTTACAAAACAGGCCTCTTTTGAACCTAAACTGGCGTATCAAATTCCTTATTTTGGCTAAAATGCCATTTTTATGGGGTTTCAATGTTTTTATGGTAAGATATCATGTCAGAGTACTTCATAGGTCTCATATATGTTCCTAGAATAGCTTTACAAAGTGTTTTCACCCCTTTTTGTATTTTCCATTTTTTAGCCCAGATAACAGTGAAATTTAGACTTTTTTATTCAACCCTAAGTTATGTCTTTAAAAAGTGTAAAATTTAAAAATCCAATTGTACCTCCTAAAATTGTAGACATTCCTCTCTTGAAATATGTCTTTAGATTTCAAACAGCTCACACAGAAGCAAAGATACAGCTGTTTAGTTTTTTTCACTAATTCTGGGACACCCTGTAGTCCACCCTCTATAAATGTTTCGTTACAGATCATACCCTCCGTGTTATTGATTGTTTTAAACGTGTGGATGATCCAGGACTTTAACGCTTCCATTCGCCGGAAGCGAAAACTGAAGGCAACGTGCTTCTCAATCTCAAAGTCGGAGCTGTTCAACAACGATGACAACGCGAGCAACTATTCCACCGCGGACGCCGGCAGCACGGTTGAAATCCGTGGATGGCGCAAGAGAATATCTTCATTCTTCATGTTCAGCGGAGGATCGGAGTCATCAGACCAACCGGTGAGGGCAAAAGATGAGGATGCGGAAAGCGGCATCTCGTCGTGCGTATTCGATGGGGACGCCAACAACGAAGGAGACGATGAAGTGTTTGAGCTCAGGGATGACCATGACGTTATTGTGGTCGCACCTAAACAGCGTCGAAAGTCATCCAAGGTGATCCTTGTCCCACCCTCGGCCCGGTTGAGCAGCGCCGGACGGTACACTGCTCACCGCCCGTCCCGGTTCCTGCCAGACGACGTGCCCAAGCTCATCCAGAACATGCAACGCAACCGCGACAAGCGCAGTAAGGCGCTGAGCCTCAGCGACAAGGAGAAGAACGTCATCATCAACATATCCATGATCTCAGCCTTTTTCGTCATCTGCAATGTGCCATTGGTAACGAAGAAGAAAACAACGTACATCCCATATTGCTTACATCTATTTCCCTCTCCAGTCCGTGTGCCGCATCATGTCTTCTCATCTGTACGACTACAATGTCACATTCCAGATCTTTCTCATCGTGTCAAACCTGCTCGAACTTTTGAACACTTCCTTCAACTTTTACTGCTACTTCATATGCAACAAGTAGGACGATAATCGAATAAGACAGCGACACACACACAGCGCGCGTAACATATCTTAACTTTTCCTAGAGAGCTTCGTGAGCAAACCCTCGTCTACCTCCGGTGTTGGAAGTCGCACCTGCCTGGTCGACGGCGCGCTTACTCCACCGACGCCATAGCCACCGACCTCGACAACCTCTCAGAGGTCAATGCTAGAGCAGACCTTGAAACTGAGAGGAGGGAGGTCCGGGTTTCTAATAACAAGTGGCGCCCAGGGCGAAAGGCCAAGACGAGGAAATCCGATAGTGACAAGTCAAAAAAGCGCGTCGTTGAGAGTCTGCTCGACTGGGAGAACAGCTCACTCGAGGGGGAGGAAGTATGGAGTTAAGCTTTATTGAGGATAAACATATCTCGGCTGTACGGTATGGCATATACAAGGATAAGAGGATGTTTAAATTGCATAGTTTTTGTACGATTAATGTAGAAACGGCTTTAAATATTAAAAAGTGGAAAATCTAAATTAGATTCTTCATAATTCCTTTGAGTTGTCGTCGTTTTTTCTCCTTCTCAGATTGAATCTCTCCAGGGCTCCAAATTGACCCTAGGGATCGCCTTTCCACTGCAACCAACCTTGTCGTTCCTGGAAAAATTAATAATAATAATCGTAAAAGAAAGGATTTCAAAATAGAATTCGCGGAGAACGATCATAGGTGTGTACAGTACATGTACAGTCAATCTCATTAGTTAAAAAAATAAAGTTGCAAATAATTTGACCTTGCAAAGTCCCTAAAAAATATCAAAACTGTCTTAACACTTCAAGTAAGGTTTTTCCGTATTGATCTAGAACTTCATACATACGCTGTAGCATAATAAGCCAGTGTATTCAGTGCTCCATGGCTGTAGTGATCATCTCCAATGGAGGAAGATATTTTTTCATCAAATATTTGCTCTCGTAAAGAGTTCGTTCATTCACAAGATTTAGGAGCAAATATTTAAAGCTAGCAAGCCGCCAGTATTAAAGAAAAAGCTGTTCTGTAAACATGTCCCAACTTTCACATTAAAATATGACATTTTTGCCCGCCCTTTAGTCCCTAAAGAGAACTTTGCAAACGATTTGTTCTTCTTCTTCTTCTTCTTCCCCATTTTCATTGAAGTAAGAAGTAAAACTTTGCCTCTTCTTATTCTACAGATGATGTTGATGATAATGCACTTTCCACATCTAGAGATTGCAAAACGAAGACGAAGACGACTTTTTAGTTTGCTCTTACATGGCTTTTGGGTGTTTGAATGCCAGCGGCTGGATCAGCTGGATGTTGTCAGAGTTGTCGCAAATCACACGGGCGAGACTCGCATCACGGAGGGAAGCAAGTTGGGCTGAAAACAAAGACGTTATAACTCTAAGGCATTAGTTTATTGAAAGTAAAATTTCGCTGCGTCAGAAGCAGGAAGAAAGGAAAAGTATGACGACGAATTAATTTTAAAGTAGTATTACCTTCTGAAAACGAGCTCTCGAGCCCACCTTGCTCGAACCAGAATCGATCTCCAAACTTGAGCCTCTTGAACTGATCGCCGATGATGCACTGGAAGGTGGGTCCGACGAGCGCGCCCTTGGCCGGCTTCTCAATCATGCCGCCGAGGAAGAGGTCGATTTCGGAGATGGAGCTGTACAAGCGCTGGAGGCGGGGAACAAGCTAAAACAGAGTAAAAATTAATGAAAATGTACTGAAATAATGTTAAGAAGCTCGCACTGTATCATTGATCAAGGACATTCTACAGCAATTGATAAAGTGTGGAGTATCTGCCATAAATCTGCTCCATGCCCAGCTCAGATGACCCTCCTTGCCACGGAGGAAGCAGTGGCAGGGGCATTTTGCGGCAAGTACAATACATAGTATGCGAGATATTATGGTATCATCTGCTGCAAGAGACTAGGTGCTAAAAAAGGACAAGAGACAGCTTAACTTTAATACTAGAGTGCAGTGTGCGTTTGTGCTAATCGTGGCTACTCATCTCTCTCCTGCACTGATCCCACATGCAGCTGAGTGTGTGTCATCATTTACGGTGCTCATTTCTCCCGTCATGCCCATCCGCAGACAATAATAACCCAGTTTCTAATTACCACCTCTGGTGTGGTGACCGTCTGCGCCAGCTGCCGCCAGCCAGTGATGTCGGGCAGCCCGCACAGACGCCGGTAGTCCACGTATGAGGGGAGGCCGTGGTCGCGCCCGCGCTGGAGGTTCAAAGAGACGAGGTCCATTCCGTGGCCGTCGGATGCAGTCGTGTTGCCCTCGGTATCCTCAAAGAGACGCTCAGTGAGCTAGAATAGGAGTTGAGTCAAGAATTCATCTCATAATGCACGTCCAATGTATGTTATTGTATGAATGTAAAGAGCATGCAGCCTCGGAAGAATACCTCTTTCGAGAAGCTCGTATCGAACTCTTGCGCTGGCTGATTGACGAGCCCCCTGAGAAGACTGTCGATGGAGTTGTCCTCATAGACGGTGAATGGCGCCAGCTGGTGCTGGTGCAGAACAAGAGACTTGCGACGGTTGCCGAACTCGCCAAACTCTCTGAAAGTTGGGAGGACCGTCAGATTGGCATTTCCTATCTATAACTACCAAAGACTGCTTACTCCATGACACCCTGCACAAGACTGTGACCGAATCTAAAGGCTGCCGTGGCGAACGCGTTTGTAATGCTCGGCTCAATGTCGTCATCATAGCTGTTTGCGAATCCCTCCTTCTCCGGCATCAGATCATTCTCGTCCATGTAGTCCATCCCGAGAATGATCGGCAGCCACTCGTTGTACGTGATGTGCTGCATGGTGGCGCCGACCACCCTCCTCGCCTCCTGGTACAGCCGCTCGTCGTCCCAGTGCGAGTTGATGAGGGCGAGCTGAGAGGCGACGCGGTTGTGCTCCCGCAGCCAGATGTTGTGCATCACCGTCAGCTGCGGCTGCTCGTTGCAGCGGGCGTCGCCTATGGAAGTAAAAGTTTTCTCATCATAAATTGGCCTAAAGACCATCTATTATTTTAACATGATATGTGGGGCCTTTTTGAGCACCCATAAACTTTTGTTGTTTTGAACATTGCTCCCTTGCATGCGTTGAGGCACTTGCTCATGTCGAGCAAAATGAAGAAGTATACCTCTGCTGCCTGGGGTCTAAATAAAACGAAGTGTGGAGGACAATTTCGGCTCGATGCAGTGTTTTGCCTTTCCTCTCCTTTTCTGCATTTCCCTTGAAAGCTACGAGGTGAATTCTTAAACTTTGAGGAGGAAAAGGCCAGTGCAGCAGCTAGCAAGGAAGAAGGGTTTTAAGGCAATATCCTGTGCAACGCAGCACAGCTGTGTTGACAAATTGTCCATCTTAAGGGGTTGTGTGCACAATATTACGTCAGTACAGGAGGACAACAGAACAGCAATATATAATTTCAGACTTGAAAGAAGCCATGCACCCACCTGCCGCAAAGCAATACTGCCGTTTTCCATGATCTGCGCACTCTTCGGGATCGAGGGGCAGCAAGTCCTCCCCCCGGAACTTTGTAACGCGCAGCCTGCCACGCCGACCAAGCCTAAGCGCTCTGGCCTCCGCCCGCTCCGATCCATACACATTGCTGGCATCAATGAATGCCGTGATCTGGTTGACCTGCTCTCTCGCGCCCAGGTTGCACGTCGGGCTGCGCGCGGGCATCGAACGGACAAACTCCATGCAGCGGACGTTCTTGGCGCCGTAGACGGAGTCAGTGCGTGGGATGATGATGGGCAGGCATTCAGGATGCTTCAGGTTGCCCTCGAGAGCGCGGCCGTTGTCGCAGCATTGAATCTCTTCAGTCAAGTCCTCCCCTCCTGAATAACGACAGCATAGTAGTAATATACCACTGAAAGTTTATAGTTGTACTTGAAATACCTTTCACTAAAGGTGTGTGGGTGATGTCATGGTCCAAAAATTGCCCCCATTGCATCAAGGCCAATGTGAAGTCCTTGCTGGGTTTATCCGTGTCGGGAATGAGCGCCTCACTGAGTGCCCTAGGCGAGGGCAGCCTTGGGGCCCCACTGCTGCCCCGTGGGACAGAAAGCCCGTCATCGTACTTAGGGAAGAGCAGCCTCTGCAGACCGATATTTGCCTGTCCCCACCATGAGTGCGCAAGATTATTGCAGGACCCATCAATGGATCTGAACTTTGAGCTAGCTGTGAGGCACTTGGCTGTGGTGGGCCGTCGTTCTGAAGCGGGCTCAACCGCGTTGCACAAGTCAGAGGAGTCGTCGGAAGCCTCGAGTGCGGTGCCCACCAAGGAGAAGACGGGAAGGGCATGCTGGCTCTGGTCAGGGCTCAGCTGGAACCTATCAGTGGATGAGGAGATTAGCAACTGTATAAAATTGTTTATGTCTTAAATATGCTTCTCATCGAGCTACTTTAACTTGTTTTAAGCATTAGTTTTCCAGCTCTAAGTCTTTCATCCCACACATTTCTTGCCTGAGAGGAATGAATCACACAAACACTCTTGCGTCGAGAGTTCTATGGCGTACACAGTCCACTCGAGCCGGTTAATGAAATAATAATTCAATCAAGTTCGACAGCAGACAAAATATTTTGGCGGCTCTCTGACGAGTAGATTTAAAGCAGTTTCCCGTTGCTTGGAGTTGGCAGCTAGACGATGATTGTCGTTTCTACTCCACATGAGCATTATATTCATGTTTAGTTTCACGCGCAGTGGTCGAGCGAGACTGAATAGCATTAGAATATGTTAATGAAGGAATTTATGTCTCTGTATAAAAATGCGAGAGGAATGTGGCAAGAGAAGAATGCAGTTCAGGTTATTCTGAGGAAAGGCAAATAAGAACGGAATTTGCTTAAAGTACTTTTCTTACGATTGCACGAGTTCCTTGGATGTCTCCTCGAGCATCTCGGCCTTCTTGCCCAACTGGCGCGCCCGCGGATTAGCCCGCTGTAACCTGCGATGCTTGAGCGCAGGGCTGGTCCGACCCCGACCTCGAGTGCTACTTTGAGTCAAAGTAAGTCCGGCCGACCGCAGGCGTTGTTCCACTTGCAGACGGCTCAGCCGCCGTTGCGAGGCCCTGGACACTCCCTGGTTGATGTCTGCCCTCCTGATGGGCGGGATGACAACTCGTGGACGTGGTGGACGCCGCAGAAACTGCCGTTGACGACGGGGCACTTGTGGAGCAGCTGCAAAGGCAATTAATTTACTTACGCCTCTAAGAGCATATGACTTCTACTTCTCTCGGTTATTTATGCCGCACGTTAAAGGTTGTGCAAAAAGTGGTTCAACAGGTTTGCAAATTCTAGGCCACGATTATCTTATAAATATCATTGCCGAGCAGCCAGGCATGAGATTATTAATTGCACGGGGAAAAGTACATCGAATAGCTCTGCAAAATGATTGACAGCATAATTGTACCCCTCTGGAATGGAATGCTTTTGTACTTTCTATTGAGAATATTTGAACTCTGTGAATGAACTGTTCTCAGTTTTTACCGGATCTGACGACGTAGGGGCAGCAGACGCCCTTCTCGCCGGTGGACAGCAGGCGGCACGGACGCTGCTGCAGCTCAGCAACCTCGTGGAAGAAGCGCACGCACTTGACGAGCGGCCTACACTGGCCGCGGGTGCCTCGGGTAGTACTGCAAAGGCTACGGTCCTGGCATTGCACTATGCCGATTAAGCAGACCGCCAGAATGGCAGTCTTGGTGATCAGATGCATCTTTTTAGAGTTTGAAATGTGTTCTACAATTTATATCACATGCACATTTTCAAGAATATCTCATTATCTGCTTTCTTTCTTTCTCCCTTGATGCCCTAACATCAACTGAAGATTCAAAACATCCGCTTTACAAAAACCATCGTCATTTATTCTGGTCCGTTGGTGTTCGCTTATGATGTTATTATTTGGGCCTGCGACGGTGACAGCGGCGAATGCCTTGAACGCTGATCGCGAAGAATGAATAAAAAGTGGCTTCTTCAAGTTCACTCAAGCGCTGGTAAGAAGAAGTTTAATAGCCGAGGCAGGCCTTGGAACAAATCGCAGGGGGTTCTGTTTTCCCCGGAGTTTCTTTTCTTCAAGGAACTATAATGATCCATAATAAGTGTTCCATTTCATTTTTGCCATTGAAGGCATGTGCAGAAGCATAAATCACGAGACATGCAATAAAACCGGGAATAAAAAGTGCCGCCCCAAGCAATTTTACAAGCATGCTTGAAAGGTACAAATATGATCCGGCAATGCACTACTGTATTCTGCAATTATACGACGCTTATCCGTTTTATTGGGATGTTCCAAGAATGTTACGGGACGACAATCATTTATTCTCCATTGATGTCGTTTAATCTCCTCGAGCAGTTTATGGTTCTAAAGCGTGTTCTGAGAACAACAAATTCATGCGTCTACAAGAAACTCAATTTTAGGCACGGTCTAAAATCCGGGTGTTAATGACTCTGCATCCTATTGCAAAGTTTCTCAATGACTCGCTCGGAGCTGCCTTCAATCAATCAATGGCATAAAGTCTGCTTTCCTTCTCAACTTCAATTGCAGACAATGATGATGCATCGATGCATTAAAACAGTGCAATTTGGGCCTTTTGAGACATTACTTTTGCACTCTATAACCTGACAACCCCAAAAGAGAGTTTCAATATCGCTGCCATAAGGTCAACCTTGGATGAAGGATGATCTTTTGATAGAAGGCTACAACACCTGGTTCGTTTATTTCCAATTAATCGCTTTTGACACCGGTGCAGTTTTTGCAGAGGAAAATTGCAGTTTTCAATTAAATTATGGGTCTCCATGGCAGCGACTGCCTCAACTTGAACTTGACCTTTGGCCGACGATTTATATAATTAGATTGATTATGTCACAGCTTCTTTTTAACAGCAGCGTACCTTGAATAGAGAGATTATGCTCTTCACATTTGCAAATAAATGAAGTGTATAACCGACGAATTTTCAAGCCGATGAAGCGTGGAAAACGACCAGAAAACAAGTCTCGTAAACAAAGAAATAAGGAGAGAATAAAGAATGAATTCTGACGATGACAGAAGAGAGAAGAAGAGATAGTTTTTGGACGAGAATAGTTTTGGGATGGAGTAAAGTTCAGCTCAGGTCGTCCTTCCACCATCAGAGAAGTTATTTATTCGTAGAGGATGAGTCAGCTCGTATACAAAAGGGCTAGACAAAGGAATAATATGGAACAACAACACTCTCGCTCGCCGTTGTAGGTTTTATTATTTATTATATATTGGATTTTATATTTATTGGACTCGTTGTTGTTTTAATACGAAGACGAAAATGATTTATGAGCAAGAGAGAGGAAAAATATCGCCATGATGAGATATATGAATGCGTTACAACAGTTTAACACCGATTAATATATAACCTAGCCTGTCTTTTCATATTTTTTTCTAGAACATCCAGGGTACATACTGTATCTGGAAATAATGTAATCTTCATTTCATATATTTGTCTTGCACCATAAATTATATTGGCGCTGGCTTATTTTTTTACATACATTGTTGGAGAATTTATGCCTCTGTTTATGTCTCACTTTTATTCTAATGATTTTTCCACTTTAGACTTTGACAAATTAAGATTCATGCTCTGAGAGTAACGGGTTTACCGATTTCGTTCTGCACGCTCCAACGTGGTTGCGACTTGTCCTTGAAAGCTCCACTGCACCCCTTAACACTCTAATATTAGTTCTCTGCGCTACTCCACGTTGTATAATACCCCCAGTAGAGCACATTAAAGAGGCCGAATGCAGCTGGGAAACATACACGAGACCACTCATCGATCTGTATGGCCACGATGCAGTAGCGCAAGTTGCCGTCGACCGATCGACCCTTGCCCAGCTTACGCAGGGCATCTGATGGGCCTGTGGTGGGGGTTGTCCCTGAGTGGTGCTGTGGTTTGCGCATGCGCACGTGAATGGATCCGCCACCTGGTTTGGACACCTGCAATGGAGAAGAACGACAGGGATGAATAATTGAGTTGGAAAGTTTTGTTGGCATTTGACTGGCTCGGAATAAGTAAATGTGTGGTGGTTGCACGCACTCTGTGAGTGAGAGTGGCTCGTTAAGTCCCTCAGTTAATCTCGGTAATGTAGGGAATCAAGGGAATTCCTCTTCGCAGCTAGCAATAATAAAGACGGTGATGGAGAGACTTACTTTCCTCAGCCATGTCAACCGGGTTGTTAGTGGTTGCAGCAGCTCACTTTAAGAAGATGTTTCGAGATCCTTGAGGGCAAAAGGCTACATTCGCGAGAGCAAAATCTGTTCCAAGATAAATGGGTGTGACCCGGGGCTTTTGTTTCTCCTTCTTCGTATGGCAGCCTTTTTCACTTAAGACGGCCTTCGAGGCCTTGTGCTTGCTGTAGAAGCTGGTAATGCCAGCTGCAAGATTTCTCCCTCCCTTACAAAAAGAGAAGAAAGAAAGAAAGACTCGAAGATAAGGAGCTAGGATCTCTTTCTTCTTTCCCTTTTCCCCGAGGGAGTCTTGCATTCCAGACTCACAAAAACGAGGATTGGAGTAAATCGGCTTCTTCTGCTTATGGCTCATATCTCTTGCCAAGCTCGTTCTCCCGATCGAGCTCTGTATGCCATGTATTTTGGATAAAAACGAAACCGTTTGAATTATGTTTCTATCTCACCACTTCCGTTTCCTTGGTATTGAATCCTCCGTTGAGCTCCGTGGCGTCCTTTCGCAGCTCATCCTCTTCGTCCTCCATGACCTCCTCCGCCACGGCCACCGCCGCGCGCATCGCCTGCAACTGCGCTACTTCAGACGCGTCCTCGTCTCCCATATCCACACGCACATCCGCCGCAGCCGCAGCCACCGCCGCGCGCAGCAACGCATCCGAGTGCCCCCCGTTCTCAGAGAAGCTCTGCGGACTGTCCGCATCCGCCCTGCCGTCTTCGTCGTCCACAATGACCCTGCCGTTGTTTTCCCTCATGATGGACCTGTCCCTGGCGTCCCGCATGCGCTTGCTGCTCACACTGTCGCCCTTGCGGCCCTTGCGCCAGAGGTAGTTTGTGAGCGTAAACTCGAGGAGCGCCGCGAAGATGAACGCCGTGCAAGAGCCCATCCAGATGTCGATGGCCTTGACGTAGGAGACGAGCGGGCCCTCAGCCTGAACGTCTGCAACCAGGAATTATGTAGAGTATTACGATTACATTATTTAAACGTTTTGGTACAACTAGGCCTTCTATTGCATAGAAAAGTTGAATAAGAGCTTGGATACAAATAACTGGAGTCTTGTCACGGACTGGCAATGCCTTTCGAGGGTAATGCACCGAGAGCACTGCAAGGCAAGCCGAGATTTGGCTGCACTTTACGACTGCTGGTGAACAAGGAGGAAAATGAAACAAGTCGGGCATGATTTAAATTGTCAGGCCGATAAATTAGCCTGGTCTTGAAGACTGGACAACTCTCACTTTTAGCACACTCTACCATAAATTCCACCTTTATAACAATCCTTGTTATTCTGGTTGAAAATCCTTTCCTTTCCCTTTTTACTACAACTTTTATTCGTATTCTCCTAAGCCGATTTTTGAAGCGCATGCAAAGAGGCTTTGACAACAGAAATGTGTCAACCACAGACTAGAAGTCGCTTTCTTTCTCACCGGAAGCCTTGCTTGAGACGGTGAGTAGCGTGGTGACTCCCAGCGTGGTCCTGCCGGCCACCGAGTCCACGTCCATCCAGAAGCTGACCCACGAGATGACCACGATGAGCGTCGTCGGCAGGTACGACTGCACCATGTGGAAGCCCAGGGACCGCTTCAGGTGCAGCTCGGCCAACAGGCAGCTGTAGTTGCCTGGAATGGAGGAGCATAATTAGGCTAAATAATGAATCGCCCAACGTCAATGATGAGGTTTCGTCGCAAATATATAATCTGGCTAATGAGGATGTATGTGATTGTGTTGTTGTTGTTTTTTTATCCGTTGACGACCGCTATTGGCTCATTCTAGAGTCTGTTCTTGCCACATGCTTTCCCTCTAATTACTCCCACGAGATTAACAAGATATTCTTCAGTTATTAACTTGTAAGTATTTTGGTCTCTATATAGGCACAGATGTAGGTTGTACGAATAAAAGAAGTATGATTAGGTAATGCCCACACACCCAATTACAGGGGTATTAATTTTAGGTCTTTTTCTTGAGCTACTCAGTGCTAACAAATACTACATATTTGCAGCTTTGGTAAGTTGAAGAATTGCGTTGGTATTTGGTATTTGTAATGTTATACTTTTATATGATGTACGGTATGCTTATTTAATATCCTGCTTATGAATATCATATTTCCTGCAATTTCTCTTCTCCTTTGCGGTCTCTGCTGTTCATCAAGTGACATTTTGCCCTCCTCTTATCCTGAGTTATTCTGCTTTTCCCCTTGAGATTGAGGCGAGATTTTCATAAACGAGCCTCACTCGCCGGTTGCAATTAGAGCCGGCAAAGCTCTTTTCATCTTTTCACAACAGCTCGACTCGGCTCTCATCCAATTAAACCAGATGTAGTATAAACACTTTAATGTCTCCTTTTAATTAATATATTCCTCCCTCTCCTTCTTTGAAGCAACTCACCAATGTGAAAGGTCTCCTGGCACTTGGCCGGGATCACGCGGAAGATCTCGAACTGCGGCATCTTCACCTCGTTGGAGATGTCCACGCCCTCGTTCTCCTTCCAGCGGAGGATCAACTCTTTCGTCGTCTTGGAAACTAAAAAGAGAAAAAGTAACAGCTACTCTTTAAACAAAATTGAACTCTAAAATGCGGCATAAAAGGGAAGCAACGTCTGCATTGCTTTGATAAAAAAAGTCACGGAGAAGGAGTCCTAAAACTCAAAAGCTGATTACGGAGCTATGATTTTCTCGAGAAGTGCTTGACCACATTCATATTTTGAAGGGTGAAAAAGTTAGTTTTCTCTAAGACACGTTCCTGCATTGCATTATTCTCCTTCATCCTTCCATCGAGTTTCCTCGCTCGCTCGCGATGCAAATTGTGTTTTTTCTTCATATAGCCGCAGATTGGAGAAGAAAAGTAAAAGTTTCCCTCTGGAAAAGTCGTCTTCTTCTCCTCGTGTGTTGCCCCGAAGAGCCCCAAGCTAAACTTTTCTCTCTTTTTCTTCGCATTTCTCGGTACGTGTGTTCCTTCGAGAGGACAAAAAGAAAACACACAAAATTGGGTCCCTTTTTTACCTTTACTCACGGTAGCCAGAATGAAAGCGTGGAAATGAGAATATAAAGTGTGCACTAAAAAGGCGGCAATGAGTAATGATAGCAGAGTCGAAGCGAGGACTTACTCTCCATTGCATGGTCATTGAGAGTTATTATACTACCAGCTACGTATGTAAACAAGAGACTTTCGATATAACCAGAGATCCGAAAGACACATTCTGGGACAGCCCGCCTAAATTTGAATTATTAGAGGTATTCCAATTTTGTCAAGTCGATCTCCCGACTCTATTTTCACTGCACGGCATATTCAACTGTTTTACCCATCACAAATCAGAGGCCGACTTCTCCCCTTCTCAGGGGGAAATTTTGCGTCCAACTTGAGTCAAATTAAGTGACGAAAATGCAATGAAAATGTAATTGTAGGATTTAAATTAGTATGTTCGTACTTGCTATGCTAGCACAAATTCATATTTACATTAAATATGAAAAAACGTCATTAAAATACATTAAGAGTCACAATAATGCGGTTTTCATTGCACTGGGTTTTCTCCCCTGCCGAAAGACTGAGGGTGGCCTGAGTTAAGTGGCCCATCGTCTAGAATTCTTACTGCAAGACAGGCTGGGAAAAAGTGGCCCATATGAGCTCTCAAGCAAGCAGCCGATGTTTCGGATCTCTGGGTATATCAAAAATCTCTTAATCTAAGTATCTCTGAGGTAGAATCTATTTATTTTTCGAGCTTCGTTTTTTTTCTAGAACCGTACAAAGAACCGAACAACAAGGGCAACTACGCAGCAGCAGATTACAAAGAGAAGAAGCCCCATTACAAGCCACACACTCAAAACAAATACCACCATGAGAGAAAGGAAACTCATTACAAGGAACCTGCTCCGAAAACACATGAAGAGTATAAGAAATACGAGGAGCCTGCTAAGCAAGAAGAGGCTGCGTACAAAAAGCCGGAGTATGAACCTCCAAAGCAAGAAGAGATCGAGTACAAAAAGCCAGAGGTAAAATCGGGTCCGTACCGAAGTCTGAGTCGGACTCATGTGCCAGAAGAGAAACCTCAACGGCATCACAAGCACCATGGAGGAGGTCAGAAACATAGGTGATACTTGAAAGCTGGGCATCTTATGGTTTAAGAAAACTTTAATAGCATTATCTCTTCCCAACTAATTACTACGAATATCTTTTTAGCTCCCATCATTATAGAAGGGAACATCATAAAGTAAGAAATTAATTAGATAATTAAATAAATAAATTCAACAGTAATTTATCTATATAAATAACAGGGCCCATCTCATAAATCTGCGGATAACGAATACATGGATGACAATGACGAGAATGAGGGCAACAGACATTCGCAAATGACTCCACATAGTAGTAATTCTCAGGTAAGTATCTTTAACACTAAATATGTGCTAAACAAGACCTTTTCTTGATATCATGGACACTGTATACTAGAGTCATAATACATAGACAAGGGACTACCAGTAAGTATAGGGAATCTTATTAGTCCCCCTCATAGGCTGGGGACAACTGAGAAGCCTCGCACTTCTGAAGGCCAGTATTTGTGTATTAATTAATAACGAGTTAATACTTCTATAGTAGCTTAGGGACAACTAAGAACTCTTAATTATAAATCAGGCGAACCAACCAGCGCAATCCCAGTCGCAACAGATGAACACCATCAACAAGGTGAACGATGATGTCGGCAGCGGCGACGGCGGCGACGGCGACGGCGACGGCGGCATGGACGAGGACAAGTTAGCCAAACTCACGAGTAAGATTGTGAGAGCGGTCCAGGACACGATGAAGGAGGAAAAGTCGCAGAAGGAGGAAAAGATGCCGAATGGTGCGTTTTCTAATACACCTAATCCGAGTGATGCATCAGGTAATGATGCAGAACAGTATAATAAGTATGGGTTAAAGACCGCAGTTTTCTCTATTCAGGTGTAAACCGCAGTCCCCACGTCATCCCACTGCACCCATCACTTAAAAACGGGACCGACAGCGGAGAAGATGATGAATCAAGGGGAGATCTCATGAGTGAGGAGGAGGAGGAATCCGAAGAAGTGGTCCAGGAGGATAGTGAGGACGAGGATAACGAGGATGACGAGGGGACAGAGAGGAAGCAGAAAGCGAGGAAGACGCACAGGATGCTGGAGCATGAGCGTAAGCATTTTAGTTTATATGATAGCAATTCATATTTTTTAACATGTTGCTGAGCAACTTCTTTGACTTATCTTTCTAATTTAATTAAAATATTAACCAGAAAATACAGGGAAGAACTTTAATGAAAAGCTGGCACCGCTTAAACATATATATAATTTGCTAACCGCTTAAAGTTCTTGACATTCTCCACATATCGACTGTTTAAGACTCTTACTACTCCCAGCTGCCAAAACTCCAGAGACTGATATCAGCATGACCTCAGTCTCTTCTGAGGAGACCATCTCCTCCTCCGCCTCCGAGCAGCCTTCCTCCTCCGAGGGACGCCCCAAGGACACCGGCACTGCCCTCTTGAACCTCCTGATGAAGCACAGCAAGGTAGAGCCGGATCGGAGAGAGGAGATTGCAGAGAAGATCAAGGATCAGTTGAGGATGTTGTGATGATGGAATGAGCGAATAACAGAATAATAAAACAGTTTTTGGAAAGGAGAGGTTGCGTGATTAGCCGCGGAGAATGTTGCGTCAAGGTCAAATATTAACTATTCCTTGAATCTTGCTAAACGGGACTTCTCTATTTCCACGACTTTCTGATTTCGTACATAATAAATTAACAAATTTAGAACGTTTTTCTTGAAGGAAAATGACATATATTAATAATATATCTATTGCATTATATATTCAAAGTCATGAGTCAGTCATCCAGAAGTTTAACTAGGAATTACGTAGTTTTATAAACTCGCAAGGTGAAGAATATTTTTCTTATGGACGGCCAACCACAGATCGTAGTAATCGTATTGTAAGCTATCGATGCATGTTTGTGGCTTCGATTTTCGTTGGTCTATTGGAATGGCAATAACTACAAATTCACAAATATCTTCCTTTAGAAACAACATTTACAAGAGGTCAACTTGGGATGACAAAAAGCACCATTCAAGAGCATCATACGAGAGCTCCGGTTTCCAATTGAAATTCAAAACGATGACTGTATTCCCAACAAATTCCTCTTAAAAGAACAAAGTTATTTTTGGATGGCACTTTTAATGTTATAAAATGTTAGAGGGAGTCAGGTTTCAACAGGGCACTGGGGTCAAACGCATCTCTTCTTTGTATATTTTCTTTTATGCACTGGTTTAACGCATTAAGGCATGATCTATTTTTTTAATATACAAAATTCAAACAATTACATGGCATATACATTTTGTACACAGTATTTGTTTCTTAATATGTCCTCACCAGTCCCAAAAGCTGGCAAAAAGAAAGTTAAAGCAAGTGTTTATGTAATCCTTTCCTTACTATTAATTTAAACACCAAGCCTAAAATGACCTCAACAGTAGCCAGAAAGAATGTTATTAAAACATTTTATCCTTATCACATGAAATGAAGGAAGGTCTTTGAAGTCAAATCAAGAGGATATTCATTTTCTTTTATAACTTTGCAGATTTTACACTTGCAGCAATATCTTTAAATATTTTAATAGAGGTAGAAAAACAACTTCCTTTTTACCCCTTTTGTGCATTTTGCCTGCACAATTCAATTCCCTTCCAGCAAACTCGCGCATTTTTATTTACGGTTTCATTACGAGATACGTTTCAAAAAAGCTTGAAATTGCCATTTTCTGCCTTTGCTACCAACTGCTTCCAGTCTATTTTTCCCATTGCAATTGCTCAAAGGTTAAGGTCGGTGCCGGTGTGTGTGTAGCTACAGGACACAATGGGCTTACGGTACACTAATATAAGTAACATCTGATAACATAAGAACAATACATTGATAAAATTCAGAGGCAAAACCACTGTGCAAAAGGTAAAGAGTCATAACTTCACAGCTATCGTTTAAATAGAGTGTACTGTTGGTATTTAATATGTTTGTTTTCTTGAAAAAGAAGCTGTTCGATTGTAATAAACAACTTCATTTATTAACTTAAA
>LR139609.1:0-29432 GCA_900659605.1 Tisbe holothuriae | reverse complement strand
TTTCAATGAGAGTTTCAGTTTCAATGAGAGTTTCAGTTTCAATGAGAGTTTCAGTTTCAATCAGCTGTTGCTGCATGATTTTTGGGTGAAAAATAAAACGATACTTTCGGTTGAGCTAGCTAGCACCGAGGTTGAGCCAATGGATGTATTATAACTGTCTTTGGGTTGAGCCCGTGCAGCAGACTGAGCAGAGCAGACGGGAATGGGATCAAGGATGAACGGGACACACACGAGCAACTCAAACTAGAATCATATCATGCTTAGAATACCTTAAATAGGGCATTTTAGACAAACATAAGCGAATTAAAAATAAAGGATTAAAAAAAATCTGTTCATTTTCGTGCCATTGAAACATTCTAAATGATGACATTGAGAATATTGGTCGAACTTCCCACATTGAAATTTCTAATAAATTGGTCGTGGACATGGCTCCAGAATGGAAAAGAATAGAAAAGAACTGACCATGACCAAAATTAACAGAAATAAATTCGTCAATATTAGCACTGCGATATTTACATCGATATGATGTACGTACAACCCATTATTGCAAATTTAATTTACTCTAGCTACAGTCCAAAATCCAAAATGATTAATTTTTCGATGTCGAGCAATGATCCTTCTACGATACGAGTGAGGTCATGGGAATTCGCATGACAGAAGTAAACAATGAACAAAATTACAAAAGCACAAAACAGAGTGTTTATCGTTCTACGAACAGTGCAGTGTTAAAAAAAATTAAAATAACAAGCAACCGCCGGGATTTGGGATTTCCCCCTCAGCTCGATCCCTCTTCCATCCGTCATGTCTGACCACGGTCACAGCCACGGAGGTAAGTAAGACTGTCGGACTTAATTAACAGCATGAACAAGAGGTGGAGGAGGAAGAGGAGGAAGAGGAGGAGGAACAGCAGCAGGACAATAACGAGGACAGCTAGAACTTCTACTTCTATGAGCATCTGAAGAAACATTTACGTACATTTATTATATTATGAGAAGGCAGCAAAGGCGTTTACAAGCTAAGGCTGCTAAGTGCGAAAAGCAGGACTTTAGCAGGTTCACTCAAGAAGCCAGAACATAATATTAAAAGAAGGAATAAACCCAAGCGCGCGACCAGTGCAGTGGAGTGAGTGCCCTTGGGCAGTAGAGAAGACAGTATTCAATTTTGGACGCTATATATAATCGAACCATGATAGCCTAAAAATAGTTAAGAAATTTATTCAGTCATCAACGGAGTACATCTGTGCCCAAGTTTATCCTCTTTCTAGCGGTATTTCTCCTTTTCAGGCTGTTGCGATCACTCTTCTGGCGCCCAGGCAGTGGAAGACCTCGGTGTGCAATACTCGCTCTACTCGAAGATCAACTTTGCCGAGCTTGAGTGCCTCAATGAAGCCACAGACAACTCGGGCAAGCAAGTGTTCAAGCCGTGGGAGAGCAGGAAGGACAAGGAAAAGGTGGGCAAACAATATGAGGTACAGGTCATGAGCGACTTACCCCGTTTCTCTGTAATAGACTGAATTATGTGTTGAGCTCTATGAATGTGCAAGTGAACGTAGAACGTAGTAAAATATATCGTATTCCCACTGAACTCGTAGGAAAAATGTTATATTTCCTCCCTTCTTTCAGTTCGTTGTATCCGATGCGGACTCCGAGCTCCTGTTCAACATCCCGTTCTCCGGGAATGTGAAGCTCCAAGGCGTGATCGTGGTTGGCGGCGAGGACGAGACCCACCCGAGCAAGATGCGCCTCTTCAAGAACAGACCCAAGCTCACCTTTGACGAGTGCAGGGGGAAGGCGGATCAGGAGTTCGACGTCATCAGGGATCCCGAGGGGCAGATTGAATACCCTACAAAGTAATTAATTATTTTTGTAAGGGGCTGACCACACCTAATAGAGGAAAACCAATAGACATTGGTCGCTCATCAATTTTTGTAAAGCTCAGCTTCAGCCAAGTAGTCAAAACTCAGAGCTGAGGACCAATGGACGAGCAATGAGCCACCAATGCGCCATCGATGAGCCATCAATTTTTGACCGATGTCCATCAGGTATCTATGTCATGTGGTCAGCCCCTAAAGAAGGCTGCATTACACGAAAAAGTCCGTTCTAGCCGGCAAACGGAGAAATCTTGCTACAACTCATAATTTTGGTAATATATATTTCTCCCTCCAGAGTGGTCAACTTCTCCTCCGTGCACCACCTCTCCATCCACTTCCCCAGCAACTACAGCGGCGACGACGACGAGGAGACCAAAGTGTACTACATCGGGCTGAAGGGCGAGTTCTCCGAGGGCCACCGGACGGGCGTCGTGAACGCTGTCTACGAGTCCAGGCCCATGATGAAGGATCACAAGCAGGACGTCAAAGGGTTCGGGATGCACTCGAACAACACGGGCTTTTGAGTGGTTACATGGAATATTAACGTTGTCTATGGTGACAAGTTTCAGGCTTCAAAAGTTTCCAAAATGCAAAATCTCGGTAAATATTGAGTGGCGAATGTGATGATACAGTAAACGAATATTAATATTAAGGAAAGATTATTATATCTTGGAAGCATTCACATTTTTTTATTTTCATTCATTTTGGTTCCATTTTTATATAATAAGATTATGGGGTTATATTATTATCCTCTAATATGGTTCATTCAGCTAGTATACATACATATTTAATAACACTAGGTGAAGTCTTGGTTGCTACAGTTATAACACTGCCAGCCCTAGTAAATAAGAAGACTAGTAAAACACTCAAATAGGTTTATATGATTCTTCAAAGCATCTTGTTACAGATGAATAATTAAATATATAATTGCACTGGTGTCCCCCTGCCTAAACTGTTTTAAAACAGCTTTTGAGCAGTTAAGGATGTTTAAAGAATCTTAATGCCTTTTAATCCCGTTTTTTCATATTTTGGTACACATTTATACACATCAAGAACTAGACATTTAAACATTAATAAGTGACGTCGACTACATGTAATATCGGTGGTCCGGCTCGTCCGAAGTTCAAAATTCGTTTGGTTCTTTCAAACAGCAGCCTTTAGATCAGCTAAGAGATAACGAAGAAAAGGTATCACAGCTCTTGGGGGTGGGTTTTATAATAAAGAAAATAATAGGAATTGCAAAACAAACAAACTTGGAAGAGAAATTACTTAATGCATTAGAGATTGGGTCTAGAAGGGGTTTAAAGTGACACATTTAAGTTGATATTGAATAACATGGACAGTTGTAATTATGCTGCCATTTTGGACAACTATGGCAATTAAAACAACAACTATTTTACTCATATTTTCTCTTCACAGAATTTAGGCCGGTTCACTACTTTGACGAATTTGTTCGATCAAGATTCAAAAATATCTGAGCTTTCAATGTTTTATACATACATAGTTGACTAATTATCATTTTAGATTTGCCAATGGCCACGATCAAATGTCGCTTTCACCTTTGCAATCTTGACTAAATCATTTCTCTTTGGTTTCGCCCGCATGGTGTGAGGACTCTTCGGAGGCGGATTTGATGCGCCTCCGAGATTTGCTCAACAATTTTCACATTCACTTCATTCAACACATGAGATCATTGGTTGCCACGTTCACTCTTCTCTCATTCACATAAAAGACGGAATCGATTATTATTAAACACTATGGCACGTATTTGTAGATTCACGCTGAAGGAGACCACGACGTCTCACTTCTCTCGAAACACATAAAAAGTTTCAAACCGAGGGGTGAACAATCCATTCAAATCATTCACCAACTTGACACTCTGCATTCACACCGCCGCTCTCTTTGCCCATAACTGGCACACTCCTCCTGTCTCCGTCCTCCTCCGCAGCTGCTGTCCACCACACCCACACGACCGCTGCCACCAGCATCCACACGAGCCAGTGCACGACAGCCACGCCCTCCTCCCCTTTGTAGTCATAATAATTCACCCCTCCCCCGTCTCACAGTCACCAGTGGCTGAAGTTGATCCTCGGCCTGGACGTGGCCACGCCCGCGTTGTTCTGACTCAGCGCCGCCTCCGTCTGGAAGTCCTCGCACCCCTCCGAGATGAACATCTTGATCCGCTTCGGGAGCCTCAGCTGGTCGATCTGCTCCTCCCTCTCCAGCCGGGACAGGATCACGGCCCTGCAGCGGTCTTGCAGGTTCATGAACTGCCTCCGCATGACGCCCAGAGCCATCTCCGTCTTGGCTGCGGTGCTGCAGACGATCGGGTAGAGCGGCTCCTTGCAGTCGTTGAGCCCCGAGTACGCGAGCCCAAGACTCTTGCCATCCTTGAAGTAGGTGAGCTGCCCGGCCGGGCCGTCGTAGTAGATGCCGATGGTGGTGGCCACGTTCTCCTGGAAGGGTGCCGTGTACTGGCGGTGGCGACCGTCGTGCCAGAGGTATCCCTTGTGGCTGAGGCCCCAGCTGTGGCGGTCCTCGCCCAGCATGTTGACGAAGGCGTCCACGTGGACACGCGCAGACTTGGTTCCAATCCCGAACATCATGCTAAAAGTGAATAATAGGCGTTGTCGTAAACACTTGTACATGGAAAACAATCCACGTTGATATTGCATGCATTTTGTCATGTTGAAGACGTCATCTCATAGCGCTTTGAATGTATTTCTCACCTGGTCCCGAAGATCCTCTGCGACACGTTGACCTCCCAGTAGTACTTTCCCCAGCTGTGCAGCACCTTGGTCCCTCTCACCCCGGCCGTGCCGTTGCTCCAATTGGGGTGGAAGTGAGCGATCCGGCTCTTGGGCCCGTGAAGACGAACCTCGTGGGACATGTCCTTGGGGTTCCAGGACCAGTGATCCTCACTGCCACTAATAAGGGGCAGCCGTGGTGGAGTGGCACTGCAAAAGAGATGACATTCGTTATTTTCCTTAAAAAAAATAACACAGTTGATTTTGATGACTTACTTGTTCTCCTCTGAGCTGCCTCCATCATTGTCAGCGGCCTTGGGGCCGTCGTCCTGCATGATGAGCTCAATCAAACTTCAAATGCGGCGAGGAGAATTCAGTCACCGCGAGTTCATCTTGTGAGCATGGTCGTCATTTCGGAGGACACTCCTAGAAGAAGAAAAAATACAATAACATCGAGACACAAGAAGATGACACAATAATTCGTTATTACTTAGTTCTCCCAACACCCTCCTTCTCCTTCTCCTCATGTTCTCGTTCCTTCTCCTCCGAGGGTCTCCCAAACGACTAAATGACGACTCGGGGGTGAACCTGCTGCACGCATACCTCTAAAACAAGGCGGAAGAGAATTCTGCTCTCTCCACCCTAAACCCTGCTTTCATACAAATGTAAGCAGACGGATGAGGAGAGAGAGAAACGTCGTCGCGCTGCTAACTATAATAAGTCCGCTTCTAGTGCATGTGCGCTCTTATAAGCTCATATCTGACTTTTACAGAGAGTCTCCTTCTCCTCCGTCCGTCCTCTATCTCCCGCAAAGACGGACGACGACGTGCATATCAAAGCTGCTGCTGCTGTGTGAGCTTCTTTTACCTACACGAAACATAATCACCGTCATGATGTACGTACGTGTAGGGGAGAGTGCTTTTAAAGGGATGGATTGTCTATACGACGACAACCGGAACAGCTGCTTTTACTTTTCAACACAAGCAGGGTTTAAACAATGAGAACAATGTTGGATTAAATCAGATAAAGCTTAACGCTTATGAGAGACATTTTTATTCAGTCTCACTGCAAATAGGAGCTTTTTTCGGCACAAAGCTAGGCGCATTGTTTTTGCAGTTTTGTAATAAGTTAAACTAATAACCAAGCTGCCTCATAAAGATAACCAACAACACCACTTCCCTCTCTACAAACTAACAAGTTGAACACGTTGATCCGATCTGTTTAGGAAAGCCATATTGGTTGTCGTTGCCGTCCCCTCACATTTCATCCACCCTCCGAACCAATATGAGTCATTGGTGAATCACCCTCAGTCTCAAAGCTCCAGTTCGTTCCTCCCTCTTAGGGTGAGGAAGGAGATCTTGGGAGAAATAAGTAAAGGAATGGGGCGTGAATCATCGTCGTCTTGAGAAAATGTTTGCAGCAGAGACAAGACAAGAATTTATACATTGTATCATGTTGAAAGGGAATCGTTAAGATTCTCCATTGCAATTTAATGATCATCGATCTTACTTTGTTTTGCGAAAACAAACATTTCGTGTTCTAACAAGCTCTCCCTCTCCTTCCCAAGAGGCAAGAGAGCATAACAAGGCAACTGTAGGACGCGGCTGGCGCAAGCTTACTCGACTTCCAAACGTATACCTGCCACATTCTAGCTTTGAACATTTTACGACTTTTTAAACGCAGCAGAAACAGTTGCATCTACCCCAAAAACATCTTCCATTCTCAAAGTTGCATTTAAAAGCTTTTGAACATATCAATAAAAGTATTATTTCAGAAGCATTTGCAGGAAGTCTTCTTTTTCCCTCTGAATCTTGTCGGCACATGCCAAATTCCCAAAGGAGGCTGCTTCAGAAGAAGATTCTAATCTCTGAAAACCGAGCTGACGGGGAAGAAATTTTAGAAGCAGCAATATGTGCACCTGACTCCAAAATGTGTGACGTGTGTGCGCACGCTCGACCTGAGTCACATTTTGGATTTGCACTTGTGCATATGATGGCAATATTATTATATAAGATTTTAAATATCTTAGCTTGAGAGTATTTGGCATAAATTTGATTGTTTATATACTCAATAGAGCTTTTTTCGCTTCCAGCCTCACCTTTGTGCGTGAGAGCTGAGCCAGCAATCTAAGCTGGCTGCACATGTGCTTGTGTGATTTATGGATTTGTGCTTGCAAAAAATAGAGTCTCTACTGCACGCATGCGGAAGAAGCTGAACAGGAAGAAGTGAGGAACGGAGAAGGTGATGGCTCGAAATATGAGGAGAGCTGAGGTCGAAAATATGGAAACAAAAACAAGGAAGCTGTGATCGTGATGAAACAACTCCGGCCGGGGATGAGCACGATTCGAAAGCATTTAGTTCATACATATGCGATGCACAGATATGTTCGTAATAAAAACGTCCGTTCTACTCGATCTACCCCCCATCAGTGTACGTCTTTTTTCTAATCACTACAACAGTAAATCAACCTCTCAAATTGCAAGCCAAACGATAAGATCCAATACAAGACATTAGCAGCAGTCCAGACAATTAAGAGGCGCTGCTGATATGTGGATTTAAACTGTTGCAGCTAGTTTTTTTTGGAAAACTAAAATTAAATGAGAATTGTTTTGGGGGAATGTACAGAAATGTGGCAGGACTTTTACAATTTCACGGTCTAAGTAGAAATTCTCATTCTCGAAATTTTTGCCCATTTTAATGGCATTCTCTAAAGGTCGAGTCAGTCAGTGAACGAGTTCAGAAATGCACATTTTCGAGGGGAAAGAGAACTTTTCCACAATAATCAATAGTACTCATTGAAACGTGAGAGAAAAGAGATTGATAAAGCTATTTTCATGACGAGACAAGATAATCGTTAAAGCCTGTCCTTGACTCTTAGATTACCAACGTATACTGTACCTTATGTAGTCCTATGGTATATTCAACTGCACCCTTTTAGTCAATCACACAATCACTCTATATTGGGGGATGGCTTTTGAACTAGAAATGATATAACTTCACTCCCACTTGCTTCAGCTGCGAGTGGTCCTACTTTTCATGTTCTTTCTCTCATCTTTCCTTCTTCTCCCTCACAGGCTTGATGGTGGAGCATACTTTATTGAAGGAGAGAGCCAGCTATTGTATTCACTAGGACTGAATCTACCTCCTCCTCCTCCCCCAAAGGCCATGTCGGCTGAAACAGTTGCTCTCTAGTGTGCGCTCCTCAAGAAAGGCAACTGTGCAAAGCTTTCTTCAGGGCGCTGCAGCCGCTTTCTCAAGAGAGCTTTCAAGATCATGGGAATTAGGCTGGTTTTTGTCGTTATTTTGTCGATTTGTTTGATGAGAAGACGGTAATTTAGGGAGGAAATTGTTGCTTTATGGCCGCCATTCATGTGTTATACTCTCAATGGCCTTGTAATGAGCTGACGACTCTTGTTCATTTTTGGAATGCTGTGTGTCGTTAGAAAGCTGCGCGAGTAGCGGAAGATGGCAAGGAAAGGTGTTTTGCTGCTGCTGTTGCTGTGTGTGCACAGCTGTGAATGGCCTTTATGTGATCAAGGTTGAGAGAGGTTGCGGGAATGGTTGGGGAATACTATCGCAAAATGACATCCCACCTTGATTTCCAATATAATCTCACATATATTTCGTGTCATATTCAAGATAAATTCTTCTAATTTAGAATAATGTTCGTACAGTATTTTCAATTCATCACGTTTTTAAGCAAACTCAGCCACAGCCTCGATCAGGACGGTATCAATCATGTTGGAGCACATGTCGTGGAAGCGGTTCTGAAATGGACAAGATTGATCCGGAACGTTTAAATCGAGACTGAACTTGATACCTCGAGGCATCCGAAGACGACGAGCTCCTTGGCCACCCTGATGAAGACCTCCTCGTTGACCAGGTAGTCAATGTCGTAGATCATCTCCTCCTCGGAAGAAGAAGAAGAGCTGGAGGAAGAAGAGCTCTTGGACTTGGAGCCGCTCTCCTTTGAGCCAGACCTGGCGGCAGGCTCCTCAGCTATAGGGCATTGAATACAGTGCAGCTATCACGAGCGTGTCTTCTTTTAATTTATGTTACCGTCCATGAGCATCATCTCCATCTCAGCGCTGAGCTGTCCTCCGAGCAGCTTCATGACAAAGTCCTCGACCATTTCCTCCTCGTAGGCAGCAACGAAGTCATCACCACGAGCAATGCACAGCTATTAATGTATAGAGAACAGTGAGCTGAAGCTAGTTGAACATCAAGAGTAAATCACCTCTACGACATCCTCCTCCGTCTCGATAAACTCAAAAGCGTTGCTCTCCTCAAAGAAAGCCTTGATGGGGTCGGCCTGGATCTCGCCCTCGACAATCCAGCCAAAGTGCACGAGCATGCACTCCTTCATGGCGTAGATGTGCTGGAAGAAGTCGTTGAACTCGCAGGAGGCGGACGAGGCCTTGACCATGGCGGTCTCCATGGACCCGAACTCGTCCATGTGCTTGAAGGAGCACTCGACGAGCGCCTCCTCGTACAGGACGGCGAACTCAGTGTCGAGGCCGACGCAGACGGAGAACTTGGTCTTCTCCTTCAGGCAGATCTGGTTGTGGGCGGGGATCAGGGACGCTGAGAAGGGAAGATTGTGTATATTACAGTAGGCACCAGCATGAGCATATAATTGAATCTTACTCAGCAGCTCGATCTTGATGTCGACATCGATTTCCACGTCGACCTCAACGGTGCCGGCGGGGATTGCGGCCGCGGTGGCGGCGAGGAGGGCGAGGAGGGCGAGGAAGCACTTCATGATGTTGCTGTTGTTGGATGGGGACGATCAGATGTGATGCTCCTTCTAGAATATGTGAGGGTTTATATACGGTTTCATTCGTGTTTGATGATGCATTAGCTTAAAAAGGGTAAGTAAGTGCTTGAAAGTCTGAGATGGTGGGTAAATAAATACATTAAGACATGTATATATTGGATGGAAGCAAGTTAAGTAAAAGTAAATATAGTTTTGAAAGTGTACTTTTATTAATTTTGATAAGTGATCAATAAAAAATATAAAGTTTCATCTATTACTTATATAAAATGGACAGAATAAGCTTAATCACATTTACAGTATTTTAAATTAAAAAGAGTTCGCATTAAAAATTATCTAAAGACTTGGCTGGGCGCTACAATGTAAGTACTTTCACGGAACCTCTTCAGTATGCGGCACATCAGGTGGATTCAAAGAGAAGTTCATTTCTAAGTACATAGAATCTGACAGGCAAAGGGGATTATACGGCATTTTAAAGTGAGCTCAATTAAATCCAGTTAAAGTTGTAGCACAAAATATTATATTTAAAAATATGTACACACCAAGGGTGGTACACACGGTTCTCTTTAAAATATTGAAGACATCTGCAGCCAAATTCCAAATATCAGTCAAACAAATTTCAGAGATCTGAATATTTGCAGCAATATTGATTAACCCATATGCATACTGCTTTTAATAATTTATAGCTGAATACAAGACTTTGAATTTGCATCCGAAAAACAGAAGTGCATCACCACAAGCTTAAAACATGATTGCATCACTATGTGAAGAAGCTCCTTTCCCCAACACTATTGTCGCATCCCTCATTCAAAAGTTGGGAGTTCTTTTTGCATACAATTACTTCTTCCACACATTCTCTGGCTCCCTTCCTTCGTTCCATAATTTCAATTCGGTGCACGTCTCCCGTTCCGAGCGATTAACTTTCGAAATGTCTTTGCCTTCGTCTTTTTCTCCTCCTGTTATTAGAGCGCAATGTCGCATTCGAAAGCCTTTCCAGCTTGCCAAAGGGAGGAACGCTGGTAATGGTGATGCTAGTAATTTCACGTTGCAAAATGTCTTTAGTGTTTTATATTTGCGAGTAAAACTTTGATTCTTGGGTTGTCTGCATGCAATGTCGCTATTCTCACAGAGCTAAAACGGTGATCAGTGTGGAATACAAAACTTTCGTTTTTTTGCTGAAAGTTCAGAATATTTTTGTACGATTATTCCTTGATCTTGAAATTCTCGAATACACATTGAAGATTGTACATCCCGAACATATTTGAACAAACATTGTATTTGCACTGCAATCACCAACCTCCCCTTGCATCTCCGATGGGAATTTGACGCTATTCGCAGAGGAGCATTTTCCTTCTTTCTCGCCATCTCTAAACTTTACTGCGGAGGAAGAATTCTTCTTTACACCATTCTTCACCTGCAGGGTTGTTGTTGTTATTTTTATTATGTTATTATGATTGGTATTAACCGCACTCTGCGCTGAGCGCCTAGCCGCCTTCCTACCTCGCTGTGGCTGCTCGTTAATCACATTTATGTGCACGCATTAAGCCGATGGATTGACGTATGGCATGAATGGGAGTACGGGGTGTTGTCCTTGTGTAGAACATATATCTTTAAGCTGCATTCTTCATATAAAAGTCACCCTGTAGTGCATCTAGTATAGTGTACATTTGCTATGTTCGTGATTGGTACCAATAACGCAATAATCAGAGAGCAAGTCACGAATGGTAGTAGAAGTCGAAAGAGAGCAGCAATATGGTAGACTACGTGAAGAAAGAAAGCACACAGAGTGCAGTCAGCGTTACTCCGTCAGAGGGTGTTATTAGAAGTCCATTAGCGCTCGATCAGAAACGGTAGTGTTGCCGTTGTGATGGAATTGGAACTGGTAGCCCTACTCCATTATTCGGCTATTGTTCTCCGTGCGAGTTCTCCATTTTAGTGGTTGTCGTTCCTCAATTCCGGACTTTTTGGGCAACTTTTGCGACTTTTTCTTCAACTTATTTTCCGACAAGGGCAAAGTATTCTTCTTCTTCTCCCTCTGTTCCGACAATTTTCCGTTGAAAGACGCCAGTAAAAACTTTTTTTTCATTTCGCCGAAGTTTCTCTTTTGCCAAGAAAATGGTTGAAGGCTTTTTGAACAAAGATTGAGTGACGTCTCTTTGCAAAAAGAGGAACTAATACAACTTCCCTTCGATAAATAATACTTTTTACAAGAGAAACAACATTCAATTAGTCTGATAAAACTGGCTTGTCCCTAATCTTTAATTGTACCATTGAGAGCCATATCCCCGACCAAATGAAGCTGAAGCAGGAGCCCCCTTTTCTCTCTTTCTCTTTTAGAACAAGGTCCCTAATTGGGTTTCTTCTTCTTCTTCTTCTTATGCTCCCCTCTTGAGCTGCTCTCGCTAATTCGGAGGAGGAGGGCCAAGCTGCTCTTCCAAAGAAGGATACTCTTGAGAAGGAAGCCAAGGAAGAAGAAGCCTCCTTATGGTGTATATACAGCAAGAAGCACTCAGGAAAACCTTGTTAGCTCCCTTTTAAGGTAACTTTGTTCGTGTATGTCCCCGTGTGATGTGATCTACTTCTTCTTCTTTGTCTTCTATGCGCTGCTGTCTGTGGCAGAGACGAAATTTGAAGCGGGCTCTCTCGTGAGAGAGAGAGAGAGAGAGAGAGCTGAGAAGGAGGAGGGGGATTTTGCAGGGATTTTACTTTCCAAATTGAAATTCTTTCAGCCGTGAAATGAGAGATTCAGTCGATGTCGTTTCCTCCGCCGCTGCTGCTGTTGATGATGTTGGTATAGTGCAAACTGCAAAGAAGGGATGGAAGTTGGAAGTTGGGAAGAAAAATGCAAGTCAACATATGTTTATAGAAAATTGAATATAATATTATCCATAGCTGGATTTTTCAAAGTCAAAATCATTTTTCTGTTTAAATGACAGAATTGGGCGACCCTCAACTGACAAAAACTTTCCTACACTTTAAGCCAGGGTTGCCAGTTTATGAATTATTGCACTTAGAATTAGAACAAACCGTCATCCCTGACACCGATCTATCTCCCCGGAGAACTTCGCGTCTCCTTCCAACTTTTCTCCACGATTTTTAACTCTACAATCTGAAAGTAGTAGAAGTGGCAGAAGAAGGAAAGGGATTTAAAAGTGGATTCTAAAATGGAGCCTAATTTGGCTCCTAGTATCTCTCTTCTCTGCCAAATTTTAGTCCGATTAAATCCTTTACGTATCCACGTACGCAAATAGATCAAAGATAAGGTCACTGCGTTCTATACCAAAAGTTTTAATATTCATAGCCAGAATCTCTTGGTTTTATAAAAGGGGAAAAGGTCGTTTCTTTCCCATCATACCTTATTTACATTTTCAATTTTAGAGAAGACTCGAGGATCGAGCAGAAGGGGAAGAATATATTTATATGCTGAAACAGATATTGGCTCTTCTTCTTTCTCAAGTTGGAAAACAGAGCGAAGATAGTGGGGCCACTCGATCTCCGGAACATCTGTGTTGCAGGGAGACCACCAACCAAGCTGACTGGGAGATTTTCTATTGTATGAAACACCAAGTGTAGGACCACAAAGTAATAATATCATGCATGCTTATGACCATGTTATTTAACTTATGGTAGAACTTACTCATCAATGTCTTCAATGTGGAGATGTTTTGTACGAGTATACATTATTTTGCAGTACACAGCGGTGTGCTTGTATCATTTTGTGATATCCTGCGGCCAAGTATGCATCTCGGGACTCACCAGCTGGAACGGAATATATATTGGGAAAGAAAGACAGAGAGGAAAAGGAATTTATGTTCCAATATCAGCTGGAATATTTTGACTTCTCTTTTTATCCCTTTCATAGTCAAGTATGCCAAGAAATCCCTTTTGTGCCCCTTTTCCACGGCCATAAAAATACAACCAAACTACCTTTTACAAACTACTAGATCATTATGCCAACCGAGCCTATGATCTACGAGCCATAAGTGTCATGACCAATAACATTAGGGAGTGAATAATGGCCTTGTTAAAGACTGGCTTTGGGGTGTGGGTTTCTTCAAGACATCAGCTTAGGCAGGCATTTGCTCTGCAACAATGTAGTGTTACTTCCTTCAAAGCACACTCATTATTATAATTGTTTATTTATCATTTTCAACATTCCCTATTATTACTATTACGACCTCACATTTTCCTTTCCACCAAAATCCCATTTCCCTCTTGTCTGTTTCCCTGCAGCAAAATGCCTTCAAGCTCCTCTTCTCCTCAGAATGATATGATGTTTGGAGACATCGTATTAAGGGGCTTTCAACTTTCCAGAGAGGAGAGGAAATAGGAAAGTTGCTATGGCAGCAATAGCAGTTAAAGTGGGGCTATATAAAATGTACAGAGAAGGTCGTTTTAAACATATTAAACTGTACACAGCCACATCACATAATATAGAACAACTCTGAAGAATAATTATAGAAATAAATTGGATAATCATTGTAAAATGTTTATTCATAATTGAGTCACCCGGTAGATACTCATTCCTGTAAAATATTTATATAAGCAGGCTGAGTGGTTTTGGAGGAGCGGATCAGTGGAGGAAATTATTCCCCAGAGGGAGCGAATAATGGCGGAAAAACAACAAGTATGATATAGAGAAGGGAAAGAAGCTTATAGAAAACTTTGTGTACATATTTGGAACTTGTTATGATCTATCGAAAGGGAATATCGATTTTTACAGAAGTAGCATGATTTAAAGCTATTTACTTATAATTTACTAGTAAAAATTATGTAGAAAGTAGGAACTAATATGAACTACAAATATATTACAAACATTTCTAAGCGCGCAAGGGCCTGTAACAAACAGGCAAAAGACCATTTTACTTTTTAACACAGTTTAAATGTCAATTCTTCAAAGTACAAGAGAAAGAAAAGTTTTTACTAATGGTAAAATATAGAGTCTATTTCACCACACTAGAAATCATCATATCATAACTGTTGTTGCTATATAGACAGAAGAGTCCTCTCGACAAAAATGGCATCCACTCACTATCGATCTACTTGTTCCCGTTGGGACAACAACAACCTCTGAAGCATCCTAGGAGGAGAGCAGTGCAAACAAACTGTGGCAGGAGGAGAGAGACTGTTTGCGCAAAGATATTCTGTTGATTCTGGACTATCAATGCGGGTGGGTTATGGAGGTCGTGCAATATATTCTAGGATGTTGTACTAACCAAAGTAATAATGTTAGAAAAGCCTAACAAGGAGTCCCAAGATTATATATAATTTTCCCACAAACTATATTTCTACTTTCTCGGCTTGAGCAGCAGTGCAGAACAACAACCACAGTGTTGTGTAGCTTCCATCTTCTCGCCGAGAGCAATAATAAAACTCATCTTCTCGCCGTGCTTTCTTCTTCCCTCAGCTCTTGGATGGGTGGTGGTGGTGGTGACCACTATGATGACCCGTTTATGGCTCTCTGCAGAGAATGGGAGTGACAATCATCTATCTCTATATCATACACAGTTTTTGAACTTGTTATACAACGGCGCTCATTTGTAGCAGCCATTTTAGCTACAGCAACGAATTATGCAAATGAGACGAGGAAGAGAACGATGGGAGCATAAAAAAGAAGTTTCGTTGGTGCGGCAGCTTGTGGAGGAAATGGCCCTCATTTCTCCTCCTCCACAGTCGCTTCTTCTCCCCTAACAACAATGTGATGTTTCTGCAATATAACGAATCTTTGCGTTTCCCTTCAGATGACAGCAGCAGGAGCAGGGAATGGAGAAATGAAGGTGGCGGTATTTCCCTGAGGCATATTTTTGGTTTCTTCAGGAGAAGAAGAAGTGTTAAATCTTACTGATTCTCCACAATAGTTGGATTTCCCCTTTCGCCAGATGGTGGTAGAAGTATAAGAAAGGAATAAAAATATCTTCATTGGTATTCGGTGGGTGTCTTGTGTGATACAGACGGAATTCTTCCCTCTTCAAAAAGCCCTCAGGAGGAGAAAAGGAAGGGGGAACTGCAAAGATCACAGTGTACCAATGGTATAGTACGATATAATATAATATACGTATAACATTTTAATCACTTGTTCATTATGCATCACTATAAACTGCAGTGAATCCTTCCCATGTGGTTTGTCTTCCTGACTGACTTCCCAATAACGCCAGAGAAGGAGGAGGAGAAGCGGGAGTGATGTGAAAGAAAACAAGGTTTTCTCCTCAAGAAAACAGAAGCAGCACTTTTCCTTCTTCATCTTGGGTGTGATGGCGTGAGAGAGCCAAACGAAAATAAGTACTTGAAAGCCTTTCAAGGAGCCAGCAGGCAAAAGGGCTTGTTAAGAAGAAGGAAGCCCTCTTCTTACAAAAGTAGAGCAGAGTTGATATCAATTTTAAGCCAAGATGTTGTTGTACTACTTTTCTTCAAAGCCCTTTAAACATCTTTCCTTCCATTCAGACGTCTTTGTATCCGTTTTCAGATAAAGAAGTTTTTGCTGTCTTTACTGATGTGTGTGTGCTCTAAACAAGAGCTAGGAGAAAGAAGAGAGGGAACAGACAGTCATGTCAGAATCCAGTTTGCTTGCTCTTCCATTTTCCCCAGCAGGCTTGATGACAGTTGAGTTTTTGCTCTGAGATACACAAAGGAAAGAGAGAGAAGAACAAAATTTGTTGGGTGGATCTTTGGCACACAAAGAACTAAACAAAAAGACGAGTATTAACAATAAACACAAAAGGTGAGCTTCCTTAATATAGGAACAACTTATGCACATCTTTGTTGCTTTGAAAGAATAATATAAGCTGATGTTTTGACCAATATATCAACATATCATGCTCTTCCTCCCCTCTTCCCCTAAAAAGAGCTACAGCATATGCCTCAGCAGCTGTCTTCTGTCCGTCTCTCCTCCGTTGCTCAGCCGGAACAAAGACCATGCAAACCAAGTCGGGTAGAGGAAGAAGGAAGAAGGGGTTATAATATTCCACCAGACAACAGCTGGCCATGCTACTACAACCCGAAAAAGTTGAAGTAACATGAGATGGAAAGTTTGAACTTTGAAAAGAGGAGGGGAAACTTTTTCGGACATGTTGAGATAGAAGAACATGGATACATGTTGACAGCCTAGAATGTATTCTGCCATGTCACTGTTGCAACAGGAACAAAGACAGTCTTACAGACGACTTAGCACATTGAGCCACTCTATCCCACTTTCATTTTCGATCCCTTTACTTTCCTATCAAACAGAAAACAGATCCCTTTTCTCTCCTTCTTTTTCTTCTTTCAACTCCTTTACTAGCTTCTCTCCTCTTTTGGTCTTATCACCACCATTAACGCTGAAATATGTTTTTTTTTCAGCCAGACTCATTCTGAAAAGGAAAAGAGAGGAGGAGGAGGAGAAAGCCCTTTTTCGGTCGACTGGGGAAAACAAGATAGCGGCTTAGCAGCTACAAAAACCCAAAAACAGCAGCAGTGGTCCCCTTATTTCCACTTCTATCTCCAATGGGTCTAGGATGAGAGAACAATAACAGTTACCCCAAAATGGAAGTAGCAAGACGACGACACCCCACTCCAGCTCTAATTCTCATTTTCCCTCTTTAACACAAAACTGCACAAACCCATCTCCCCTTTAAAGTTAAACATTTTCTCTTCAGCGAAATTCCCTGGGGACCTCAAAAGAAGAAGAAGAAGGTTGCTGCTCCATATTCTTATCTCTATCCACTGCGTGTGCACGTCCATGTTCGTACTACGAACACACTGTGGAAGCCATCAGTGGCTGGGGTTTCTCTCTATCTTGACTTTGAATAGAAAAAGGAATTTTTCCATCAAGACCGTCGTCTTCTAGGACTCCGCAGCAAAGAACGCTTTTCAGCACCAGGGGGAAGGGGAAGATGGTTGGCTAGTGTGCACGTGTATATGTGAAATGTATGATCAATAAAAAGTTCTGCATACTCTTCTTGGCATATAATCGCCATTTTTGATACTATCACCAAACTTTTCTTCCCTTTCCTTTCACCATAATACCCCCATGATTCAAATATACACGGATGTCCCTTTTCCCCGTTTTTGATGTTCTTTTGATCGCTCATGCGAAGAGTTCGACACACAGTGGAAATAGTCGACTGTATCCTTTCCTCCTCTCTGAGGAAAAGCGTGTCTCTCAAGCAGCGGAAATAGAATATGCTTCAGAGAGCAAGATGAAAGGAAGACCTCTTCTTTTCATCATCTTCAAAAGCTAGTTGCAGGGGGGTCAGGGCTGCCATCATGGAAGCAACCAATACAGGATCAATCTTGAACACCCCCATTAAATCATCTTTCTCTCTCTCTCCAGCCTCCCTGTTGCAAACGCCCATCCCTCATTCTGACTTCTTTCAATAAAAGAGCTCCTTCCACTCCTGCTGCTGTACTACTACTTTCCCTCTTCTTCTTCTTCGTAGAGAGGAGAACTACTTTTCAGCTTTTTATATTGATGATGATATATTTCTGGGAAAAGAGGGAAGCTAGCTAGTGGAGCTGGACAGACCATTCTTCTTTTCTGGTGCCTCTCAGTGGGGGGATTCTTTCACCACTCTGATTGCATAGCCATGGTCATATCTCTCTGAATGTATTCATTAATATATGAAGAGCTTTGCAGTCTCAAAGGGTCGCAGGAGCGTACATTCAGTCTAGGGCATAGAAATTCTATACTGTATATGAGTCACGAGAGACTGAATAGAAGGAGGAGCGTTCCATATTTATAATTCAATTGAATTGAAATTCCATTTTATTCCTCTTCTCGCTCATCCATCTTCTGCACCCTTTCCTTCTTTTCTTCTTCAGCATCTGTCTCAGTCGTTGCATTTTACATTCAAGAATATACGAAAGATATGACTCCAATTTCCTGCCTTTATAGTGCAGGATCAATAATATATATCTTTTTCTTCTTCTTTTTATGCCCTTTCGCGTCGCTGCTTGCCTTTCTCCCATTTGACGGAATGAAGCCAATTTTGATTCGCCCTTATCCACGCAGCTCTTACTTTTATGTTCACGGGTGAACGCACAGCGTAATGTTTTGTTATCTAAATTGCGACGTAAACGGAAATTGGCCAGGAGAAGGAAGACGCCAGGTGGAACGAGTTGCTGCTCTATTCACCCTACCTTCACTACTTTTAAAGGTCAAATTTTATTATATATATAAAATTCATAGGTGCTTCAATACGCCTAATTATCATTTACATTGTAATATATGTATAATATATGTATTAGTGACAAAATATATGTATTAGTGACAAAATACAATGTTTTAAGATGTCTTTCCCATCTTGGTCTTTCCCAACTGAGACGCAAATACATAAATCCAGTAGAGCAATTCAACAGACGATATGAGGCTAAATCCAATCCATAATCCAAGGGTTCCGCCTAAAAAAACCACAATTGAAATATAAATTTGTTGTCGCCTAGTTATTTAAAAACTTAAATACCAATCATTCCTAGACGATCCAAAATAGAGTAACGAATACTTCCTCTCAAGATTGGGATGTTTTCTGATGGCATAGAAACAGCCACGAAGACATAATCATTGGAAACTTTGTCAAGGCATCTGTAGATAGAACATATTTATACTTAGACTTGTACATGTATCATTTACCTTTGGTATTTAGTAAGATCCTTCATGCCATGGGCAGACATGAACCATTTAGTGTTATGAATGTAGTGCCAATATAACAGGTCAGTTTCGTGATTAAGTCTAACACCATAGAGCACTAAAGATTATGTTATTTTTGGAGTTGTGTTAAAATTTACCTCGTAAATGCCAGATTTTGCATGTCTTCCTCAATGCACTCCAATTCTGCATTGATCTGAGTTGTGTCAACAGAAGTGTGATATTGCAAACTGTCGCAATCTTGAAGGCAATTGCAAGTCAGAGAGTCGTTAAGCATGATCCTCTGGAAGCCAGTGATCATATTTCTAGTACACAATGGTTTGTCAAAGGCAGCATCTGTCCTGATATAATCCCATGGGATGCAATTTAGAGTCTCTACAGCATTCTTGAATCTGCAAGTAAAGTAGCACTGCTTCTGGGAATATTTTTGAAACAGTGAATAATCTGGTGGTAGTTCATGATCAAATCTGCAATTCCTTTCCGTTGGGGTGGTGGGTAGAATAGAGTTATCTTCAAATAACAGTTGGGTTGCGGTTATGGTAATATCAGCCCTGTTTCCAGGGTACAGCTCTAGAGCACTGACAGTATGTACGGTGTCAAGAAATGGGCTGACCGACAGGAAAAAGTGCCCATTCTCCGTTTCTGAAATTTCCTGCGTATGTGTGTCTAAAATAAATGTTAGATATTGCCCTGATGCAATGCCCTCCATGCCCTTGATGGGACTTTCAAGTATGGATGGAGTGAAGTGTTCTTTGAAGAGTTTGCGATACTGGTAAGCGCCATGGAACTGATGGGTAATGCCAATGGAATTGATTGCACTACATATACCTCGATCAGTTAAAACGTGTTGAAACATTTGAGTACAATCCTAAGTGTAGAGTAATTCTGATAAAATTATGACTTATAAAATAAACCATAAATGATAGTGCTACCTCTTTTCCATGGAAGTTTATACTTCCTTGACAGTTCTGCATTGCCTCTAATCTTAGCCAGTCATAATTGCTCAGAGTTGCCAGATCTATTTCTTGATCAACGAGGTTTAGCAATGGAAAGTTTTCCGGTTTATAGTATGCTGTCTCTTGACCCAGGCCATTAAAGTACTTTGACAGAGCATTACTCCAGGTGTTTAATAGTAGCCCACTCTGTTCCTTGCCTGGAATAGTATTTAGCATAACTTTGGAGAATCTCATGATGCTCATGACAAATTTCATATCCAATTGAAGCAATTGACCATGTTTGTTTTCCTCTCTAACAGTATTGATAAAGTCCATGCCAAAATCTGATTTTAAAGTGAATTCCTTAATGGAAGAGTTCTTGTCGTTTATCTGATTTATGTTTTCAATTAGGTTGGTAATAAATGGGTAATAACTTGTATCACTTATCAAACTGTCATTGATAAACTCATTAAGTATGTCCATGTTAGTGATGAAAGAATAATCTCCCTAGTTTAAAATAAAAGGATTAAACAATCCAGCTGTTTGTATACGTTTTACCTCTGACATAATATCTAAATGTTTTCTGAAATCCTGTAAATATGTATAGTAGATAAATCTAGCTGCCTGCTCTCGTTCTGTCTTTGCAGCAATATCAATAAACTCGTTCAAAGGCTCCAGAAGCAATGGAACTTCCAGAATGGGAATGTCTATCTTATGCCCGGACAATTTCTTGCTCAACTCAACAAAGAACTCATATATTGGCAGATTGTCAATATTTTGTTTCAATAGTAGTCTAAAGAGTTATATATATATTAGGTAATAATATTTTGGGAAGTTATTACTCTACCTGTTTTCTCCAAGGTTGAATGAAGGTTGAAAGGTCCCTGCTAGTGTTGTAGGAAGGAAACTCTGTAGCAGGGTTCCCATCCCATCCATGTTGAACCGACTGAGCAGGTTTCTCTGAACAATCTTGTAAGTACTTGAAATGCATTGAGGACATGTCACATCCAAGTCAAAGAGGAGCTCCGTTCCAACATTGAATTTGAAGCCATTGGCTATGTAGTTATATTGAACTACAAGAACATGTTTTATCAGTAAAGACAACCTTGTCTAACTTGTCCTTATAATAAAGAGTTCAACTATACAATCCTTACTTTTTGACAAGCCATGATTCCGAAATGGAATCCTACACATGGCATAATCCAAGTTCTGCAAATGGTGCCTTCTAAAAGGACAACTAGGAAGGAATTCATTTCTTGCACCTGTAAAACAAACTGAGTTACGGCGCAAGCTGAAGAGTAATAAAAAGTATGTCACCTACATTTGTCCATAAAATGTTCCACGTTGTGCCAGGTATGTGTGTATCTGAGTGGCACCGATGAATACTCTGGATCTATAGAATCACACTCCACAAGTGGCCCATCCGTGTGATAAGGAGGCAGACTATAGCAGTAGCCTTCAAAGAATTCCCCAATTGAGCAGGCTAAAGGGTAAAAGATGTTAAAGCAGCTGATAGAATGTGACACCACAAAGTTCTGGTACCGTCGTATGGCCAAACGAGCTTCTTGCACATTTTGTCATATTGTGCAACTAATGCTTCCCTTAAAGGTGCAATACCAACTGGACCAAGAGAATCAAAGTGGCCCTCCTCATCTATAAGCAAAATATAATGGTAGGAAAAGATACGCATGTTTACTCGTACATGCACAAAATGGGAGCTCGGAGTTAGTGCGACAATTCATATAGAATTATGCCGAAATTGTGAAATTGAAATATTTTCAACTTCAAATGGAATTATTTCGACTTAATAAAGGCTTTAGAATTAATTCGATAAAGATTTCCGACTTATTTCGACAAATACTGTGTTTCTGACTAATTTCGACAATCCTTAGTCTGAATAAATTCGACTTCTTCTAATAATTATTATTTCGACTATACAGAATAAAATTTATGGTATATAATTAAGGACTATTTTACAAAGGCATGAGTTAATATATTCTTGTGCAGAAAAGTCAAGGAGTAAAATATATATGGGAAATGTTGTTTACTATTTAAATATGCATGTTATAAACATATATTATTTTGTTAGTGTAATGTTCTGTCGAATCTTATTTGTATTCTAATATATTTTGAAATATATATAATAGCTTAGGAGAACATTTCAAATGACTGTTCAGTAAAAAAAACTTTATTAAGGGATATTTAGAGCCAAATGTAATTTATAATTAATTAATTCTGCATTTTGATTTGGTTTTAATATATAAAGTTACAAAGAGTATATACTTGTATGACATCTAGTCTAGCCCTTATGCACCATATGTTCTGTCAAATAGTTATGACTTCCAAATTCGAAAATACTCTCTTAATGTATGTAGGTGTTGCACTAATTCTTATTGATAAAGCAGTCAAAATAGTTCTCATTTATCCGTCGCATTAAGTCCTATTGATTTCCAACTAATTCCAAATGAACTGTTGCATTAATTCTAAGCTTGTTGTCGCACTAACTGGTGGATTCCGCACAAAATACAACCATAGAGCGCAAGCTTGTGGCGGAATTGTTAGCACACCAAACTTCAATGCAAGGGTCTCGGGGTTTGATTCCCGGCCTTGTCAGATGGATTTTTCAAGTGCTCCAAAGAGCTGCCAAAGTTTCTATATGGATTAACCTGAAAAGGTTGTGCCCTAAAATCTATATGTATGTACATGACAACAATTAGAAAATTCTATTAGTTGGCATAAAATAACAAAAATTACCAATTCAATTTAAGCTAGGGTCTATTAGAGCCCTCCTACACGGGCAGGAGGAAGGAAAATAATAGGAAGTTTTCCGGAAAACTTCTGGGGAAAACTTCCAGAAAACTTCTTGTCTGAGGAGAAGTTTTCCTGTTTCCTTCCTGCAGACAAGGCAGTGTGTGTGTGCAAGGGAGGAAAATAAGAGGAAAATATTAGGAAGTTTCCGGAAAATTTCTGAAAAACTTCCGGAAGTTCTCCTTCTTTTCCTACCATGTAGGAGAGCTCTTAAGCAATTTTCTTCGTAAATTTCACCAAATTTTAGTAAATATAAAAAACCTGCTAAATTCACCCAAAGAAACAGAAACTAAAAAGTGACACCACTGATGGAAAAATTGCATTAATATAAAAAATTGTAAATAAAAATTGAGCTACAGGGTGTCCCAGAATTAGTGAAAAAAACTAAACAGCTGTATCTTTGCTTCTGTGTGAGCTGTTGGAAATCTAAAGATATCTTTAAAGAGAAGAATGTCTACACTTCTTAGAGGTACAATGGGATTTTTAATTTTCACACTTTTTAATGGCATAACTTAGGGTTGTATAGAAAAGTCTAAATTTCACAGTTAACTGGGCTAAAAATTGGAAAACACAAAAAGTGGTGAAAACACTTTGTAAAGCTACTCTAGGGACATATATGATAACTGTTAAGTACTCTGACATATTATCTTTCCATAAAAACCATTGAAACCCAATAATATTGCATTTTAGCAAAAAAATGGATATTGATATCCCATGCCCAGTTTAGGTTCAAAAGAGGCCTGTTTTGTAACGGCTTTTTTGGCACCAATATAAAAAACTAACCCTGTATTGACTTTTTTAAATAATTGTTATGCATCCCTTTTTATTTATTTTTGGGAACTACCTTTTCGGGTTCATTGCAATAGCACACCGCACATGGGCAATTTGTGTGGCAGCTTTTTGGCACATTTGAAAAAATCCCAAGTGCCGGGGCCGGGATTCAAACCCCAGCCCCCTTGCATGGGAGTCTCACATGCTAACCATTCCGCCACGGGCTTTCACCCTTGTATTGACTTATACCAAACAAAATTGTAGACTTTCTTATCTTAAATGGTACCAATAGTATTTTGGTGGTTCAAGCTAGAGGTGAGATATGACCATTTACTTTTTTCACTAATTCTGGGACACCCTGTAGATCCTGTGAAATGTATATGGCACATAACTCAAAGTAGAAAATCACTATCTTTATTTTACAGCTGATTTTCATGGCTTTAAAAAAACGGCTGTAAATGCAAAAAGACGTCTGGAGATTTTTTTGGAAATTGGCGGCAAATGATGTCCAGAAATCAAATCCCAAGTAACAAGATTTACTAATCATTGTCATGTACATTTTCCCCCCTCTACATATGGGGCTAAAATAGCACTGTGATAGATAATAATGAGGAATTCCCAAATAAGCAAATGCATTGGTTTTACTTACAAGCATCCAGCATTCTTTTGTCAACCTGATCCAAAATATTATCGTTGGAATATCCGGAATAATCCCAAAAGTTGACTGGTTCACCGTAACCATAGTTGTTTTCCCTGCAAATTTCAAAAGGTGGATCCAAGCTGCAATAAATAATACCCTTATACCGTATGTATTTTCTGAAACTTTACAGTGTACGAATGTTACACCAGCATTAAATCCAGTCAACAAGGTGGTGATTTCATTTGACTGAATGAATTAGAGCTATAGAAGGGACATTCATTATGTTTGGCTGATTTTAGGCAGATATATTAAGAATTTTATAAGATTTTTGAAGGTTCCAGAGTGGGGGTAATTATATTATATATTATTAATTAAATTATTAACCAAAAATCTAAAATCATTTTATAACATGTTCAGTGGGTTGTAGGTATCTATTAATGTAGTTTGCAAGTATTCTATCAAATTTGATCACCAGTCACCAACATTTAAATTTTCAGTTGTCTCATTATTGGCAAGAACTCTCCTTCAACCTTACTAGATGGACTGTCCGGTGTACGAGTTGTACAAACATACACATTTTTGCATATATATTTTTACATCTCCCAAAACGTCCCAGTCTAAGCTCTCATTTGATGCCCTTGGCAGTTGTACGATACCCTTGCAATATTAAAAACCAAATAAAAAAACCTTTAGTATTCACTATTCAAGTAATATATTATGTGGGAAAAGAGTAGCTAGTTTGGTGTACGTCTTACCTTACATACTACTTCTACAATTTTATGTTAAGTTATCTACATTGTTTTGGTGAATATTCAGGTTTACCTATAATAAGCGTGCACTGTACGGAAAAATCCAAAGCACATGCCACCGAATGGCCATCCAGATGGACAAGATCTGTTGTAATGCCTGGCAGCTTGGAAAATAGTTATATGTAGATATCTTAATAATATTTAAAATCCTTCCAATACCTTGGTTGGTGACCAGCAACTCTATAGGTACCAACTGAGCATTCCAAAACTGAATAGTGATCATATCACCATGCAATTCATCATAACATTCTACAATAGAGCTATTACCAATAGAAAAGGTCGAAAATTCAGTGCATTCTATTAAGAAAAACATGATCAGATAGATATGTTAGTTGTATGTATTTGTTAGGCAAAAACTTAAATTTACCTTTTCCAACGCCAGTAGTGAAATTAGAAACATAAAATTTCATTATTTCAGTGTGCTTCAATTCTGGAATATTTACTGCAACAGTATGTACAGTTTTTTCAGCTCTTAGATTATAAATTTGAGACTGATTTCGGACAGACATTTCATATTGGGGCATATTTTTGTTAAGAACTTGACTCAACAAGCAATCAAAGTCACTAGTAGCACTGTTAGCATCTTCAAATAGGGATTTAATCAACACTGGATTCATGTGATTGTTCAGTTCCTTTGCAGTATGTGGAATTGATATCCAATCATGATCTAGAAAAGCTTTAAAAAAGACTTTAAACTTGTCCATCAAACTAGCATTGATATTGCCATCCTTGTCTTTTAATGGGAACTGGTTTAAGAGAATTCTTTGATAGTTCCAACGATCACTAATTTGAGCAGGGCATATTGTAATGCTGGGAAATTGTATTGTGGACTTGTTGACACCTTCAAAGTCAAACAATTTCTGGAATTTACTTTCTGTAAATGACTGAAAAGTTAGAATGGAAAAATATGTGCCTATTGCTACAGCAGTAAGTACAAGTGTGGCCCATATGCACTTGCCAATGTATGATTTTGTGGAGTATATAAAAGGTAGCCCATGTACTGTTGCGCCTTTGCAGTATTGAAAAAATATACTGATGACTAATCCATTGTCCTCGTCTGTTTTCAAGATTTGCTTATAGGACATTGGACCAAGTAGTATGAACCCAAGCTGGACTATTTCCACAGCAACGAACATTGAGCATCCAATGAAGAGTGACAAAGTCCCTCCTGAAGTTGATATTATTATGAAATGTAAAAACGCATTTCTTCTTCCGTTACCAATTAATCCAACTTGCCCAGATAATGTTGATGATATTTCTGTGTATAGCTCAATGATGGACGAAGTATCCAAGTGAAACTCTAATAACACCACATCATGTTGCAATTTGAAATGACAGTGTTTAATGGGAAGATTCTTCCCTTGAAGGTAGCCTTGCTCAGCAGAATGTCTGTTGCTAAACAAGACTAACTCTTCCTCTTTTGAGAGGCTTTGAAATATGTCTTTATCAAGGCAGACCTTTCTGGCATTGGTAACTATGATGTCTTGCTTTATGTTATACATTATCTTTTCACAGTTAGGCAGACATTGAGAGCAGGCTTCTTCAATGCTAATATTTAATAGCTGCTGTTTGAATTCCCTGGCTTGGGAGCCAGAACAAATTGGCAGATCTTTTGTAACAGCAGGCATATACCATGGCAAGCACATTTGACTCTTCCTGAGTAGTTGACTGACAGCACATTCATACTGGCAAGCGGCCTGGTTATAATGTAAGAAAACTGTGTCCATATTTCCTGGCCACTCATCTTCAAAGTAGCAGCCCCTCTTATCATAACTAACTCCCTTTACTTTCGCTGAAGTGTGCTGGATCAATGTGTTAATTTTGAATCTTGAGTGATAACCAGGGTTGATCTGAATAAATGACCTGTCAAGATAGCCACCCTGTTCACCAACTCCAAGTAAAAGGGAGCCAGTCGAATCCGGAATGGTTTTGTCAGACATATGCAGATCCAGTACAAAAAGACTGTTAGGTATTTTGGAGATGCTGTCATACAGACCAGTCAATAGTTGGTCTTCATCCTGCAAATAATTCTTATGTATTATACTCCTGCAGGGGCACATGGTACCTTAGGTCTAAAATGAAAGTTCTCCTCAAGAACTATGTCCGTGTCGAGAAATTGTTTGAGATTTCTCAGAGGTAAGCCGTTATATTGTGAGCACAATCCATGTATTGTTGAAGAGTGGTACAACCTGTTGTGACAGTCAATGTTACGGCAATGGCGAATCAATTCCAGTTGATCTTCACTCTAGCAAATACCCTTAAGTCATACAAAATACTTATAATAATATGAGTCATTTCACGTACTTGCAATATGTTGTAGTTCGTGGATTCATCTGTATCATCTGTAGGCATATATTTTGAAACGGTGTCTGCTAATTTCAGATAGAAATAGGCTGGGTTTGCTGATGCATCCGTACTCATTTGGTGAAGAAAATGCTCTTCTGAGTATGTAACTACATGAGTCTCACTGAAACAATTTTAAGACTATTTATATGTGAAGCAATAAAGGAATCCAAGGTGCTTCAAAGTTACTTTAATTATAATTCATGATCTTTGGGGGAGCAAAATCCAAATTACCTGGTAGACGTGTTGTTAGTGTGATTCATAAATTGCAATTGTCCCAGTTCTTGAGCCTTTCTCCATAATTCGTTAGTAAAACGACTTTTATCAATGCTCCAGCTGTTTCCAATGACTAAGGAGTGTTTGAGTATTCCAATAACTTTGGCTACATGCTCTTTATTATTGTTAGAATACATTATGGAACTTTGATTGAGAGACAGTGAAGATTGAGGTGCGGAATGCTCTTGGAAAATGTTGACTGTTTGTAACGGGGACAATTCACCTAAAATATAAATCGTGTACTTTTCAGCTAAGCACACAGTAACATTCAAATTATTTGCTACGTGATTAATGCCGCAAAGTACAAGAATGGGACTATTAGACAAACTATACATATATTTTTGTCCATTTAGTAATGTACTGTACGTACTTATATGAACGCTTCGAACCAACCGTCGCGTAGTTAGTAGCAGAAATTGGCAAGTTGGATCAAGTTTCCATCATGGCCTTTTAGGGTCCTAGGTGTGCAAACCCCTATCCATGTCAATTTTTAGAACTGTCACCTGTTATCTCTTCGGATAATTGGTTGATTGCCTTCAATATGATTGTAGCATCCTCTGGTAATGCGGAAAATCTAAATGCTGAATCCTGTAATATAATACGATATATAGCCATACAGTGTCTATCACAATATGAAGTTATAATGTTACAATTCAACTGCAACTGACCTGCCATAAAAGGTAGTATAAATAGTTTCTGATCAGACTGCCCAGATTAAGTTTATTCAAATTTTCATAGAAAAACATCCTCTTGACTCCCTTTAGAATGTCACTGTGGAGCATACAATTGGGTAAGGAGGGATGGCAAATCTTATAGGGCCCATCTGCTTGTACATTATCCAGGACCATCGAATGAGAACCAGAAGGAGCTATGCAATTAAATATACATGTCCATATTCTCTCAGAATGGATCCCATGCTATCAATAAAGCGTGTATTTATTACCTTGAATAGTACCAATCATAGTTCTCAAGCTAAGAACCTCTTCGGCAGCGCGTCTGTTTGTTAGCAAATACATATGTTATCATTATTAGCTTTCTATAGTAAAGTTACGGTACTCACCTTATACCTTCATTATCTAACAGAGAGAAAAATGCATTTAACATTACGAAGTACAGTACGAAGTATCATGACGAATACTAACCTGTAGAAACAAACTTGTTCCCATAAGGTTTCCTAGGATCATTGTAAATGATTTGGGATCCCTTATATTGAATAGTCTCGCTAAAAATGGGTTCTTGAAATCTGTGCACTTCTTTTTTGTCTCCAAGAATTTTTCTTTCTGTAGTATTGGATTTGTAAAGAGCGTCAAAATCACGGATAAATTGATGAAGAAGAGAGTCAGAGAACTTTGAAAGAGGAGAAAAATCAAGAAAAATGTAGTCATCTTTTCAAACGCCCTACCCTGTACTCGTCCTTTGGCATGTTGCTAAGCCTTCTTGGAACTTTACTGTAATCTGTCTCTCTGTAGATTTCTTCCATGAACACTTGACGGACTTCTTCCGGAAGTTCATGAGGAACTAGAGCGAGTGGGTTATTAAGGGCTTGCAGGTACAGTTTTTAACTTACGGTGCCAGGAACTTGTGGCAGGAAAGTCGAAATCTCCATCTATATTATTCAAGTTATAAGAATACTTTTAGAATAGTACTGTATGTATCAGACTAGACCGAGGATTCCGACAGAGTCCCCGACTAGACCCACTTAAATGTATCAAAATGATGATGCGACTCTATTATGTTCGATTAACGCTTACTTACACCCTGAGAAAAAAGATATATATATATATATATATATATATATATATATATATATATATATATATATATATATATATATATATAT
>LR139608.1:0-29408 GCA_900659605.1 Tisbe holothuriae | reverse complement strand
CCTATTATCCCACTAAAGTCGGAAACCGATAATAGCACTATTATCGGGAATCTCTGCAGCCAGTCTCGGCGGGAATGGCTATTTAGGTTTGCGCCGTTTAGCATCAAATCCAGAGCCACTGACCGTACATAGCTATTTTAATATGGTCTGTTATAGAGTTTGTATTTATATATTTATTACAATATCTGTTTATGAATGTAGATATATCAAATGGCTTTGTGAACCTTAGCAAACTTTGCGGATGGAACTCGAGAAACGAGGTCTTTTTATATTATATTTCGGTCGGGGTTTCTCCTCTATGTACGTCAAGAAATGGAACACGGAACGTTGGAGGCCCAATTCCGATCTCTCTCTCTCTCTCTCTCTCTCTCTCTCTCTTCATTTGAAAAGTAAAATATGGCGATATTTCTCTCGAACCTTTGGTTTCATTAAAATCAGTGGGTGAATACCAAATGAGCTCAAATGAATGTCGATGTCAAATATAACCATTTAATGTAGAAATGTGACACATTCTATTAAACATGATATGCAAAAAGGGAGAGAATAACGATTTCGTGGAAAACGTACAATTAAATATGCTGAATGGGTTATGGATAAAATCCGTAGTTGAGTTTGGTTTCTCAACTTAATGTACATTTTCGACTCCATTGTATTTTAACCCCCATACTATATCAACTTGGCAGAACCTTTACTTTCCTTTACTTTTATTTCGATCAATCCATCAGAGTTATAACAAGTTATAAGTACTTCTTTCATGACATGACCCAGGTCGTTGCCGACCTCTTAGTTCGAAATCTTATCACCGATTCTTCTTCTATTGAATTACATCTTTTAAACATGGTTTATGTATCTTGGTACATAGTAACATTCGTTCTTCTTTGGTAGGTTTGGTGATCCTGCATCAGTTCGCAGATACGTGCGTCTTGAATGAACTTAGTGATGGATCTTGGCGACCAATCTGTTTGACCGTCGTGTACGTGAAAGCAGTCTACTCGCAGCTGGGTAAGTCTTGGGCAGTGAAACGCGAGATGCTCGGGCGTTTCCATCCCATCACCGCATAGTCTGCAGCTATCCGTTTCATCATTGTTCTTCTTGTGCTTGTGCCGTTGGAGATTGCAGAAACCCGTGATCCATTGCACGCACGAGCCCAGCATGATACGACCGTGCCGCATCAGCATCTTGGTTTTCTTTGGGTTTCTTTGCGGGAACCAGACTCTCGTACGCTTGAAGTCATTGGGCCTTGCAGCCCATTCGTTCTCCCAACGCTCGAGTGTTCGCATTCGATATGCTTGATTGAAATGACTCCTGCTTGGATTTACACGCTCCCATTCAGTATGGGTTGTTGCTTCCTTTGCTAAGGCATCAGCCCTTTCGTTGTACCTGTTCCCAACATGAGCCTTAATCCAGAATAAGTTCACTCGTGTTCGCGGTAGAGATGCCAGCAAGTTTATTGCAGTCCTGGTTTGAGCAGCTTGGGCTGAAGTTAAGTGGTGATTTTGCAGTGTTTTTATTGCAGAGATATTGTCAGTGTGTATATTAACATTGCCTCTGATCCCGAGTTCGCTCACTCTTGTTGCCGCTAATCTGATGCATGATGGTAGAGTAGGGTACTCTTGTTCCATCAACGACTATCCGGCCTGGTCGCCTTGATTTCTTTCGCGTGAAATGAACCACTTGGCAGAACCATTAAGTGTGTCACGTATGCAAATCATATTCTCTTGTATGATGTATAAAAAGCAAATTTATAACGCTTCGATACACACTTTGTTATTTTTGCGCAGGCACTTATCCTCACATATCCTTGAGCAAACCCGAAGGTACTTGAAGGAGATCAACCATTTAGGTTTCTACTTTCCCCTTGTACGATGAGAGAAGCTTGCAAAAATAACGCTTCACGTCACATTGTGTTTATCTTGTTGCAAGTGCTGATAACATATCCTTGAGCAAACCCGAGAGGATACCTTAAGTATACAAAGCCAACAAAAAGCTCAAAGACATTCTGCGCTCTGCAATCCGTTATCCAACTCAGCAAAGGCGTGTACAGCTGCCCTTTGTTTTTGAAGCCACTGACATTAAAACAATTTATTTTTGTAGCTCGATGAGTTTATTTTGAGTCACAGACTGAGCCTCAGCTGAGTGCTTCTTGTAAACACTTCACTCAAGGCTTTTTGTGTTTTAAGGCTTTATGTGGCCTTGCAAATCTTTTAAACTGCATTTCATTAAAAAGTATAACTAAATATTGAATATTTCATAGTATACTTTTACATTTATATACAAAAAATATGCCAGAATGGAAATATCAGTGTAACCCAAAAGTGTAACTCAAAAGTTTTCAGCTGTTTGAGCGCCGGGAAAAATGTATAAAGGATTGTAGACAGGGACAAGCTTCAGAGACTTAAGCTTGTCCTTGATTGTAGAGTAGGTTCATAAATATAGAATTATAGATCGTGATCTGTCGGGTAAAATCGGCAATATTTTTTTAATTTTCATTTACCCCGCCATAAAGAATCAACTGAATCTGAAAAATGACCTGCTAATTGGGCACTTTCCATGATAAAATTTAGGCAGAAGAGCCAATATACGAGGTCGAGTCAAGCATCGCCGAGACAAATGGCAAAATCTGCATTTTTTACTAAATAAACCTGCGTTTTTAAGCATAGGGATACTAATTAGGACCAATACCTATGTCCTCCATAAGTTATTTGGAAGGTATTAACTTGCTCTATATACAAATTGAGCTTGAGAGTTAGAAGGCATTAGCTTGAAATATGTGAAGCAATCTTAAAAATTAAGTAAACATAGTTTTGAGGGTCAATTTCACCCTACGGACCACGACATTTAACGCGGAGGAGCAGATCTCCCAGTCCAACTATTAATATATATATTTAAAGAAACTGAAAGTTCTTTTTTAGTGCTATGGAAGTCCTTAACGACAGAATTAAGCGGCGTTCTGTCCCTTCGCACTGGTTTCAGCCAGAGATCAATACAGTACTTCCTTTGGCTCAAAGGAAGACCTTTTCAAATAGTTGGGACTCCTTTTACTAAATTAAAGTTATAGAACAAAGAAACTGCAGAGGCCGATTTTTGTTCTCTTTTTTCACGCGCGGTTAATCGTGTTTGAAATCACTTTTTACGGGAAGAGAACAAAAATCGAACTCTAGAACTTAAACATTATATTTAATTTGTATTGTTTTTATTCCTTTTTCAAATCTTAGATTGGTAAAAAAGAACATCCTGGAAGTCACTAAACAATTTTCTTCTTTTTTGGCGATTCATTTTATTACAAACTTTTTCTTCTTCTTGCAGCGATGGTGGGCTCAATCTTGAAACACACATTAACACAACTGTTAAATGTATAACTATTGATATCTTTTCAACTCCCATTTGTGGTCCAATTGTAACATATTTGCAGTCGGAGTATTTTTGTGTTCTTACAATCATATTTGTATAAAGAATAGTAATCCCGACCATGTTTTCTAATAACAAATAGTATTGACTAGTGACGCGATTTTTAACCTTTCTTCTCCTTTTACATCAAATTTGCATGCGGATTTTTGAACCATTCTCTCTCATGTGTTGTTTTTGATGGAATGAGTTTTAATATTCTTGGAAAAATGCCTCGAAATTCATCTTACTTTACTAGAGAAATATCTTGTGAGCAAAAAGAACTGAAAAGCACCGAACACAACATATCCCCCTTTTAAACCTCTTCTTGGAAATATAATCATGTTTTTGACATATTGACTTGTCAAAACTGTTAATTGCACTGCAAATAATGTCTTTATAAATCAGAGGCTCAATACAAAAAGTAACATACGAAAGAACATTGAGTAATTAATCATAATAATATACATTAATCAATCAATTATGTATAATTAAAGTCTGTTCTTGGAGATCACTCAGCACACAGTTGCCGTTTTCCACCTATCCATAGAACTATAAACAGACTCACTTCATATTATGACGTCTATGCCGCTGCTCACTGCGGCTTTGTTATCGTCTCAAGGTGCTTTCTTTAAAAAACTTTCAGGCTTTAGGAACCTTCTTTCTAAAAGTAAGAGATAAAGATTCTTCTTCTTCTCTCTTGCTGCCACTGTTTATTATAATAATATATAAAACACTGCTTTAATGAACAAGGTCCACATTTAACGGCGATTTAAATCCGAACGAATGGCTGGAAGAAAAGGAGAGATAAATGATTACGTAAAGTCTTAAACATAATTACATACAAATTGACTAAATTTGTTAGAAAGTCAATTGAATTTTTATATACTCTAAATCAACATAAAAAAGGTGAAACACTGTTATGCATGATTTGCCACAAATTATATTTTACTCTGTCTTAAGAATTTTGAAATTTTCGTTAACTTGCATACAAAATCTCTCACCTTCAATGATATCCTGTTTCATCTTATTCATATCCTTCCTAATCTCCCTGAGGATCTCCTGCTTGAGTTGCTCCATCTCGGGGCCGAGGCTGCCGGACGCCGAGCCGCTGTCGGACCCTCCCCCGTTGAACTTTTGCACGTCCAGCTCGTCCGCGTTGGAGCCGAACCGCTTGCGGACCGGCTTCGGGGACTCGGACTTGCCGCCGCGCTCAGACGAGTTGGAGGAGTGCGTGTTGGAGGCGGGCGAGGCGCTCTTCTCGAACGAGGAAGACGGTTTGTCGTCCTGGAAATGACAATATTAATACATAACATAGCTTAAGAGGTCAATGACAACTTACGTCGTCCCCTCTGTCCACCTTTGCCCTCCTCCTTGCGAGTGTCTTCTGCATCTCATCCATCATTGAGGCCATTCCGCCGCCACTACTGCTGGCCACGGCGGCGCCCTCCTTGCGCCCAATGGTGCCGTAGCCGCTGCTCCCAGAGCTGGAGGTCGTGCTGTTGCCGCTGTTCTCGGTGCTGCGAGCCTGGGTCTTCTTAAGCTTCGCAGCCTGAAAGTATTTAAAATAATTAGTACGCTTAAACAGTCGCTTAATGATATGTGTTAATTACCTGCAGTGCTGCAGCTAGACCTCCGACCGGTCCAGAGTCTCCTCCAAGCCCACCAGCTGGTAGGGGAGGTGGCGGCGGGGGAGGAGCTCCACCACCAGAGGGCGGCGGCGGGGCAGGCGGTCCGGGTGGGCCAGGGGGCGGTGGAGGAGCAGGTCCGCCCATTGGCGGCGGTGGTGGTGCAGGGGGCGCAGCCGGCGCTGGTGGCGCAGGCGGGGGCACGGACGCGTTTCTGTGATGCCCCATTGGCGGTGAGCCCCCGTTAGGCGGTGGTGAATGTTGTTGCTGCTGCTGAGCCTGCATGTTGGGGCTCGAATGCACCTGGTGCAGCTGGTGGTGACTCATTGACTGTTGTTGCTGCTGCTGCTGTTGCTGTTGTAGACTCAGCCGACGCTCCATCTCCAGTTCCTGCGCGTACTGCTGCTGCTGCACCATGTGCGCGTGGCTGTCGTAGCCGGGGTCGCTGCCGCCGTAGTGCCCGTTGCTGCCGTTGCCGTTGTTGTGCATGGACGGCGGCTGAGGTGGCGGCTGCTGCTGCGGCTGGCCGCCGTTGCTGTATTCGTCGTACATCTCATAGAGCTGCTCGCCGCCGCCGACCTGATGCGGCTGTTGGTAGACAGGGTGTTGGTTGGGCGGCGGCTGCTGTTGTAGCTGCTGTTGCTGCTGCTGTTGGTGGATCTGTTGGTTGTTGGGCTGTGAGTTGGGAGGCTGTGCGGGGGCCGGGGCGGGGCGCATGGCCAGATTGCCACCCGTGTTGAGGACCTGAAAATGACAGAAATGTTGAGTATTCACGGACAGCTTTAATGATTGAAGCCGTCTGTGCTATATTTAACAGCTTCAACTCAAACTCGTCTCATAGTACAGAAAAAAATATGTGTAGCCTTCATAGGCTTAAAGAAGTTTCTTTCCCTTCGGTCAAATCGATCTGTCATAACCTTGAAGGAATAAAAATACTTTTCCTCTACCAAATATCATCATCATTCTTCTTCTTCACTCCAAGCGGAACTTGCTTTCACCCGTTGAGAAATCGATATTTGTAGAGAGAGACATCTCAAGAGCCAACAAGAAGCTGCTTTCACAAATGGTCAGATAATGTTACTGGCACACACAAATTGGCTGAGTAAACAGGACGACGTAATGAATAATGAGAAATGGGGATTCGGAGCTGAAGGAGCAATTGGCTTATTCCACGAATCTATTTTTCCCCAGACTGGCATCAATCTTGAGAAGTTTCTTTTATAAGCATTATTTGAGCTTTTAATAGAAATTCGTGGGCATTGGAAAGGTATAACATATGCTTTGGAACTTTAATGTTCATCCAAGAAATTCTAGAATTCTAGTCTAGAATCCCTTGGTTCATCCAATACACGCTCGTTCCATGCTAAACCCCTGCTAAGGAGCAAACTTTTAATTAGACTACCTCGCTTTTGCTTTCTCTCCCCCATCTTTGCAGCCCTCCTCAGCAGATTAATTCCTTGCCGAGACAAGGAAAAGACATTTAGCAGCCGTTTCGTCACGGTGTAAGAATACTGGGGTTAAAAGGGGGCAAGATCGTACAACATGTTAAAGAGCATTTGTCTTCTATAGCCACGTTCTAAGCACGTATCATTAGTCAAACTTTTGTACTATAAACACCATCAAGGTGTGTGTTTTGAAGGCTGCATTTTATGGCCAAGTTCTTTTCCCCTACTTGTGCACTTTAGTTTATGATGTAGTAGTAAACAAGTTTTCAAGTAGGGAGTACAGCAGCTGTATGAGCTATGAATATGACTCCTGTCTCTGCGTTGCATGTGTTTGTCAATCAATCATAAATCTAGGTTAGAATTTTACACTCTCAGCTGTTGTGAAGAAGGAAAAGTTCATTCAATCATGGCCAAGAAAGCGTTTAAAAATCCTGTCAAATTAGTGCTCGCTTCCCAAGCAATTACAGTTCCTGTAATTTGGGGCAGAATCTCCATGTTAACCATTAAGGCAAGGCTAAAATGTACTACACGTAGTCACACACGGAAAAAGGGAAGGTAGGTAGCCTTGGGGGATACAAAAAGTACTCGCCCATGCGTATGAAATGAGGGCCTTCCTTGCCTTACTTTTTCCCATTTATTACACAGTGCTAATGTAAAAAGACTCCCTTGCGGGCTGTCCTTATTTTTTTCTCATGCAGGAGACTGGATAGACCACACAGTAGTTTTATACTATTAACCCGCTGTCGGTCTGTTATTAGTGTCAGGTTTAAAGCCTCAATTTATACCTTATGCCATCAATACTTGTCAAAGACAGCTGGATTAAACTACATTTTTTCAAGGACATTGAAACTTCAGCAAGTGCCTGTTTCAAGCCGGTCCTTTTTTGTGTAAACAGGAAGAATCTTCCTTTTCTTCTTCTTTTCCACTATTGAGTAAATAAACATAACGATGTATCAAGGCCGTTCCTACAACTGCGTGTATGTGTAAAGAGGAATGTGTGTCCCAAGGCCACCACCGAGCAGCGTCATGTGATACGTACGACAAGTATTTTTGCAAGGAATGTTGGGAAGTCTCTTCTGAAAGGAAGAAGGTTGTCATAAAAATGGACTGGCCATTTCTTTCAAAAGAAAGGAGGAATGGGACCATTGAACTACAGTGAAAGCATGTGTACTTGTATGTCTCTGCACAGATTGCATACAACTGGCCGTTAGCTCTTAGATTTATGGCAACTTTTTTTTATTTATGAAGCAGGGAAAAGTTTGCTCTATGAAAAAATATGGCACGACCAAGCTACTATACTACACTCAACTAATTGAATATTCAGAAAGGCCGCTCCTTTTCTATCCAGAGAATGCCAAAGTAAAGAAGGAGAAGCTGATGCGATGTAATATGAATGGCCTCGTTCTCTCTGGCTTACACACACATGACAGGGCTGCCTTTTTAAATATAATATATTCCACGACCATGTTGTTCTTTTACTATTGAATAGAATTCAAAATGGCAACCCTGATATCCTGATATCGAGTTGAACTCCCTAGGGAGTCTTCCACTCGTCATTTCCTTTAAGAGGCCTCAAAAGCCTTTTGTATACGACTTCAAGTTCTCAGGAGAAAGCCACTTTAACCATGGTGGTAGTATAAGTCATCAATATAAAAAGGGCTCACATCAGGGTTTTTTACCTTGTCCAATAGGACAGTTTCATTTGGTCCACGGAGCATGAAAAAAAGGGAAATGCGCAGAAGGAAAAATAGAACTTCTGACAGCCAGGAAGAAAAAAAATCTTTTAGTTTCTCTCTCTCTCTGCAACCTTTTGTCCTTGATTGTCTACTGCTGAATTCTCTACAAAAAGTGCTCTTTGCCGGAAGCTATTACGACCTTTCTTAATACGTTTAAGTATCGGCTCTTACTCAATTACATAAGCCTGTACAACAGCCATGTTTTGCACTGCTGCCAATAAAAATAGTTTTCTTCCGTCCACGTAGCAGACAGCCTTTGCTTCCTTTTTGTTGCAACTTCTTGAACAGAGTTTGCACTGAAGCAACAAAAGTTTCTTTTTGCAAGAGCACAAGGTTGAAAGAAGAAGATAAAATACAGACTTTAGACATCGGATCACGAGGTTTATAGAGAGCGATGAAAGACAAACAAGGCGAAAGCCATTTGCAGTAATTAAGACAGGATTAGAGAATCAGGATTAACAATGCTACATATATCACTTTCATTAGCTAACGTTTAATAATTATTATAATATTGTTCTTACCTCTAAAGCTCTCAACATTGCTGAAGCGAAGACTTCGGCGTCGTCTTTACTGGAAAAGTTGAGCCCATAGACCTGGAAGCAAAGCAGATATTAATATTTACAAACAAGTTTATAAAACTTTGCGCTGAATCTGGATCCATCTATAAATTATACTTTAGGAAGTAATAATCACTCTTCATTCATTAAATTCGTAGTATATTTATGAAAAGAGCAATTATTAGAATTAATTCATTGTCAAAAAGTGTTTAAAAAGACATTCTCAATCTTTTTCCATCTTGTGAAGTAAAAATATCTTAAGTAAATTATGAATTTTAATAACTTAAGTAATAACTCTTACCTGTCTCTGATCCCTCCATTGGTGAAACGTCGGCGTGGCCTGATTATACTTCAACCCTTTGAGAATGGCACAGTTGATGACGACCTGAAAGCAAAAATGCAAATGAATGAACGGAACACAAAGCAACGATATTGCGTACAATCCATTGAAGTGTAATACCACGGTTGTACGTCAATGGCGTATGACGACAGGTCACGCACATATTGGGGAGATATTTTACGTGTTGTTTTGCATATAATACCATTATTTTAGTGTAATTATTCCGTCATCATTACGGTGTAACCCCGTTGCAAAAAGGAGATGTCATCTAGCCACTATTGTCTCAATCTGAGCAGAATATAATTATTATCATTACGGTGTTACTTCTGCCAATAAAATGTGTTTTAAATATGTTGCTTAGCGATGCGAGACGTGTCTGTAACGTATTATGTCAACTGGCCATTGTGATTTATGTCTAAATAGGCGGTGTTTGAATTAAACACACACCCAATAATACAACTCTTTTGTCAGATATATTGGAGTGGTTTTATGATCTGCTTTTGTACGTGTTTGCGCAAGCCAAGCCCACGTAACGTAATTTGTTTGCTATTTTGGTCATTTTATTGTAATGCTACAATAGCTATATTACTATTAGATTGCAAAAAGCAAGGAAAGTTCTGCATAACGAACGCCTTCATTTGGTTTAAATATCTCTCCGCATGAGTATATTTGTCTCTCCCTTAAGTGCTTGTTAACCAACATGCAATCATTTTAAACTAATTCCTCGTAACTTTGCGGGTGTCGTCTCTACATTACACACGAAAAAGGTGTCACTCATGCTGGCAAAAAGCGGAACCTTATTATGAGCTCACTCAACGGGGGAGAAGAAAGAAAGAAAGAGAGAGAAGCTCTATTTTTCAACTGTCTTCTTAGTAAATGATAAGTAAGCCTGACTCTCCTGCTCGGCTAATCTTCTTCTCGGTGTGTGAGTGAGAGAGAAACTTGTTTTTGCGTCGTCGTTTTCAGGGGTGGGATGATTATAAATGGAAGAAGAAAGGCTTTATTAGCATTAGGGGAGCAGCTAATAATAATCCATTAAATAATATATATAATCAGGGATAAACATGCATTACAACACTGTAATGCACGAATGCATTACTTTTTCAAAATGGCACTATTAAATCATAACTTTTTAAAGAAAAAAACAATGGAATAATACCTACCGACATTATCATTGTTAAGACTAGCTAGCTAAGTATTTTTAGTTTCAAGGATTTTTAATGCTGATATACTTGTTGATAAGGGGCTTAAGACACGTAAATATGCATGTGCCCACAACAAAGCTTCTTATTCTTCCTCCTTTCTGCTAAAAAAGTCATTTTGCGATGAGTGAACCTAATGTCTTTTCCAGTCGAAATGCTAATTGGAAGACCGTAAAAACGAGTTTTCCAAGCCTTGTAATAACACAAATGAAATGATTAGAAGAAACATCAACAACTTTTTTGAATATTCCGTGCGCAAAGGCGTGTTCTAAATAAAAACGAAGCTTGAGTCGTTCGTTCTTGGTGGAGGTCTCCCGTTTTTGACGTTTTTTACCCTCCCTCCTCCCTGCATCAACGTAATCGAATTAAAAGCCAGTAAAAAGAGCACAGTGGCCTAAAACTCTGCTTTGACATTTGGGCATTGAGTGCAAAACATACATTTCATCCCATATGTTAATGCTCGTACAATGCCACAATTTCTCATGTGAAACAATAACAATGACAGAATGCGTTACATTAACCAGAGCTCTCCCCTTCTTTTTACGGCCGATCGATTCCAGTCAAGTCTCTGATTTATATTTTCTTTCATTTCTCCTCCCACCAAACGAGCATGAGTTTCTTTTTGTGCTAATCCATCATTTTCTACTTTTGGTGAATAATATACAAGGAGGAAAACACAAGACTAGTCGGGGAAAAAGGAAAAAAGGGGTCTCTTATAAAAAGAGAGAAGGGGCTCTCAAAGCCTTCACAGTGCATTGGAAGCATTGCATGACTTCTTTGGCTAAGTTTCTGAAATATTAAAAAAGCGTTAAAATACCTTTAAGTTTCATTTATGGAACAAAAGCGTACTACTTATAATATCCACAAGAATATACTTCCGCTCAAGGAAGTAAAAACGTAGACGATTTCTAGATTTTTTTGCTCTCTTTCCCCCCAGTCTACTTTTTCTCCCCCTAGAAAAAATAGCGATTTTTGCTCTACATAAATAATGCAGGGAAAATGTGTCACTGCCAATGAATGAACCTTTTGTAGAGCTTTAGGTCATTAGGTGCAGTTTTGGCCATTAGATTATAGACCCCACTTAGGGACTAATAGAAAACGAACTAAAAAGACTACCTTTTTTGGCTACAGTTGGTCATTAAGTCAGCGAAATTGTTTCTCTTCAGGGCTGCCATGCAAACCGCGTGCAACACTTTTCACAGCCTTAAGGGATCGTTTATTTAAGACAATAATAATAGAGCACCCGTTGGCTGTGAAATTCTCCCTTGCATAGATCACACTTGCGGTTCATGTTGTCACAGTGGTTTTACTTTTACGATGAACTCAAACCACAGTGTTGTTAATGTGTTAGCATTTAGAATATCTCATTTGAAACCACTGTGCACCACCGTTATTAAGCCGTCAAGAACAATTTCCCTCAGCTCAGTCAGGCGTGCGACAAAGATCTCGTTCATTTATCTATTTTGACCGTGATCTGAATCTTCTTTTAGCTCCAGGGGCTGAAGTCAATTTATTACTTTAACAGGCTTTAAATATTATATGTGGGGCAAGTTTCACTTTATAGGAGAATGGTTTTGAATGTGCATTCCAATAGCAAATTCAATGCCAATAAAAAAATGCATCAACGTTGTATATATTTGTGCGCAAAAAATAATTGCAGCAACATGCAATCCAACTGGCCTACATTTGGTAATTAGTGGTAGTTGCATTATGCAGATGATATCAGAGAGAGGACAAAAGATTGGGCGTGTTTTCCTCTTTTTGCAGAATACGTAATAATAACTGCCCACAGTTATGCATGTAAAAGGCAATGCATGATACTAGAGTATGGTTAAAAGGTTACATGATGTAGTATTTCAAAGTGCGAAGTACATTGTAAGTGTGTTTCATCATTGTACATTTGTTAAAGCAAAAGAAGAAGAATGTATCATGGCCATATTATTCAAAAAGAGAGCCCTTCTGGTTACACATGAAAAGTTAAAATAATCTTCTTCGTCTTCTTACCTCATGATCTTGCAGCTTCCTCCCGACCACCCTGAAGGTATTGTTGATAAAGTGGTGGTAGATGTGGACCTTGGAGATGCCGTGCGTGGCGCCGGACGGGATCCACTTCTTGTTCAGGTCGTCGTAGACCATGACGGAGGCGCGCGCGGACGCGATGCTCTGCTCGGGGCGTTTGTCACTGAAACAAAATTAAGATTAATCTTTTGCATTGTTTTCATTAAAATGTATAACATTATTACATTTGAGTTTTAGAGCACGCTTCTAATAAATGATACGTTGATCTTCGCCATTTTTTAAAAGGCCTGACATGATTTTTGGTACGTTGAAGCGCCTAAATTTCTTCAGAGTTCCAAACAGACTATCATACATCGGATATAATGGTGATGTGACTCCCGATCAAATTACATATTAATGGACTGCGTCCAAATAGTCTACTGGGAAATAATGGATCTGACGGGGACACCAGATGCCAAACAAGGACATTTATCATGGAATCAAATATGATATTCAACGATCCATTTGTATTCCCATCATGTGGAGACATGTGCGCGAATGCACTTTCGAAGAACATTCCCTGACATTATTCAGTCTGTGTTATCTCGATGTATTCTTGAATATTTAATAAAGAGGATCGATGGAGAGTCTAAATACAACTACAACTACAGGGTGAACCATTAAACATTGTATATAAACATGCCTGTCATAGAAGTATAATAATCTAGCTTGCAAACCATGACATAGAGTGCTGTGGTTTAGAATTCTATGAATCAAGACAGTACTTCTGGGTCACCCTGTACCATAACAAATACTTGTTTTCGTTTTGTCTCAACTACCCGCAGCTCTCCTTGGATGTTGTCGGGAAGGAGTTGGGCCTGGGCTTATCTCCTCTGCCTCTCATCTTGGCCTCGGGCTCTGGTCTTAGCAATAGAGTGAACATGCTTTGATGAGCACAATGTGTGTATTAGTGTAAATAAAAGCACTTCCAATGGACTAAAAACAGGACGCAGCTGTATCGCTAATCACACAAGACTGAGAAGACATTACGAGCTAAAAATGCAGTAGGAGGAAAAACCGTGTTCGAAGAAATTGCACCTTTGCTGCGTTTGACAGTAAACTGGTTTTTGGTTTATCCTCCTTCTTCGTAAAATCAATTTTGAGGGAGGATTTAATAATGTTATATTTTTTTGGAAAAGGAAGTGTTTCGTGTTAAGAGAATAAATCTGGGTCGAACGCCAAGATGTGTTTTTCAGGGAATAAAAACAACAAACATCGGTGGTGATGGTGTCAGATCCTGAATCGTGATAAAAAGCTGTTTGGAGTGCAAAACAATCACGTTTTGTGATACATTTTATTAATATTTATATGTGAGTACTGATATAAGGAATAAAATAATGTTTGTATGCATCCAAATCCAATCTGGCCATAGACATATCATAATGATATTGCATATCTATGATTTACACTCTCTTAGCTGCAGCTGCAAGAAAATAAACAGTGGTGGCCAAAGAGATTGAATTGACGTCTCCCGTTGAAATTTGACGATATCAAATATTTGAAAATGCCAATTAGAACAATGTATCGGCTGCTACTTTTAACACCGTGGGTTATTTTTATGAAAAGGTGGGTGTCAAGTTTAAGTAGAAGCAGCAGCTGCTGCCGATGGAAAATATGATTGAATGACAATCTTGAAAACGGTAGAGGTTATTAAAGATATATTATTATGATATAATTACAACAACACGATGGCATAATATGCACAAAGCACTCTGCAAAAATATGCTGACGTCAGGTCATAAAACATTTAATGTATCAAACTGGATATAGAACATTAACGAGAGCGTCTATTTTCCTATTACCTCGTCATCTTGTATAAACTCTTTCTTTCTTCACCTCCCAACTACACTCACAAAAACACCCCCAGCTTGATCATCTCCAGAAGCTACAGCCGCACTGCACAGCATCAAACTCCTGACACAATCTCACAATCGATCAATGCACATCACTCAGCTTTAACACGGGGTTTAACAAGACTTCTCCACACAAGAGATCATGTAAGACTACTGAGTAAATGCCCTGGAATGGGGGTGGTGCAGCACCGCTGTCAACGAGCTGTAACAAGTAGGTTGTATCATCTTATATGTCAGTGGAATCGCTCGCCCTCCCAAAGACAAAGACAGTTATAATACATCTAGACCTGAACGACAACGGGTTACTTGACGTTTTATGCAGTTGGCTCTCTTTGGGCAATGGAAAGTGCGCATGCGCCAGGGTTGCCAGAATATTAAAAATGAGACAATTGGACTTTTATTGGAGCTAGCTAATTGGAGCCATATTTTAAACATTTTTCACGCTGCATGCCTTTTTAAATAGGACATTTGATGTATCCAAAATTAGCACAATATTGCTTACTTCCTTGATTTGTACCAATTTTGTTTTTTTCAAGGATCAAATCATCTTCTTCTTCTCATGATCAACCCTACTTTTCTCTGTTGCCGAGTGACGAAAAACTGAGTTTTGAGAACATACATGAACATAGATATAGGGAAAAGTGTATTTTTTTTCCTACAGCAATAGTACTTGTTCATGTATGCACCTTTCTCTGATGGGACAGCTTGGCAACATACATGAACACAGGGAGAGGGAATAAGGAGTATTTCTGGCCTCTATATGACAACATGGGTTCATGTATGTCCAAAGAGTGTGCCGATCAACATTTGCATCAACACTCAACATTTCATTATACACGCACACACAGGCAAGGTGGGCGTGGGTGGGTGCAAACGAAAAAAGATTATTTGGATTTTTACATGCATATTAGGAGATTTTATAATTTAAAAAACATTCTTGAGCTTTTAACAGCCATATGCATAAGCCATTTAAAGAGATTTTAGTCCAAGTGTATCTAAACAGCCCTAATTGTATTTTATATATTTTCTCTCCAGCTATCTAGGCCAAATAAATCATCCTTTGCCCTTATTCCATTAATATTCAGCAGCAGTACAAAGCTTCAGCCAGTGCTAGGCCAGCTAGGCAGGACGGTACGGGTCACGTTCAGGTCTAGATGTATTATAACTGTCTTTGCCCAAAGAGAGAAAGCTCCTTGCAAAGTCAGCTGTGTGCGCTCCTCGTCCACAGAGTTATGGCTTGATGAATGCAGTTCAATGCTTTTTTGTGAAAGAGGTGTTTTGCCCATGAAGCTAGAAAATACTACTATTACTATAACTGCCAAGGGGCTGTTGACTCAGCTGTACTAGTGGTGCCCCTGCTGCTATTGGCAGGGGCCACCCAATATATATTTTTGTAAGGAAGGGGATGATGAGCTTGTACGTGGCCTGCATTGTAAACACTCGATAGGATGTAAAGTGGCTGCATTGCTTCTAAAAACCTACAACATAGGAAACAAGACCAAATACTACACATATTATAAAATAGTAATGTTGTACAATCTCATGACATACATTCAACACCAACTTTGCAAGTAGGACAAAAGAATGTTGAAGGGCAATTTCCTGCCTCGACAATTTTCTCCCATTCTCGGAAACGGCGAGAAAATGTCGATGTCACCTTTTCCTCCCTTCAATTACACACACATGCTTATATCGGTTTATATTGGCTTATATCGGTTGATATCGCATGCATCCATTACGGTATTACATTTATTACCTTGACGTTACATTTCCCCCCAATGCATCTATTCCATTAGCAACATTAATAATACTGTCATAGAATGCAAATCGTCGTTAAGGGTCAGCGCTTACTCAGGGGGCCACACCTAGTCATAGACATCATATCATCTGCAGTATTGAGCTCTGTTGCTGAGCAATGCTCGTTTAGAAAGCAAGGAATATATATAGAAAAAAGCCGGGAGTAGGAGGTCTGAAAGCTCGAGGGGGTGACTGTGTTTTAGGAAGAAGCATTAAGAGGGGGAGGAGGATGGAAAAGAGTCTGAGCTGCTGATTGCAGACGCAGATAGATTAGACGACATTTGTAGTGTCTGGCATTAAAGGCTAAACAACGTTATTTACTTAAAGGTTATTGATGTATACAGCACTCATTTCGTTCTTTTCTCTTAAGAATCGAATCAATAATAATTGTGTTATTAGTTTAGTTACATAAAATGACAAAATCGATGTGCATTGTAATCCTATAAAAGCGGATCCAAATCGGAAATGCATCGTATGAAATAAGTAGCTGTCTGCATCGTCTAAATCCATCCATCCCCACATCCTCCTTTCTTTCTTTCTTTTCGTCCACGATGTGCATCTGGTGAATTTGTAATCGAGCTGGATGACGGAGCATTGTCAAGGGTTGTAATAATTACATTATAAAAGTAACTCTTAAGAGAATTATGTAATTCTAAGGTGATATTGTCCAGTAATTCTTGTAACCAGTCAGTGTTATTTTTTTATCAAATTTGTAATTTCGGCTAACAATTGTAATTTGACAATCCCTGGGCAATTGTTGTCAAATAACTTTCTCCAGCAGCTCGTTACGTATGAAAGTAAACAATCTTGTTATAAACTATTTTTTCACAAACTTTTAACGAGTGGTATTATGTTTTATTTTTAATATTTCCGCACAGTCACGAGGACAACAACAAATCATTCCAATTCAGAAAAGGGGGTTGAAAAATTAGAATGAATTCAGGCAACAACATGTCTGCAGCTCATTTCCTGCTTCAATGAACAAAAACTCTCTCTCCCTATTGTGAGTTCTGTGTTGAAAGGAGATTCTTTTATTGCAGAGTGAGAGGAAAGGGTGCCAAAAGTGGTAAGAAAATGTCTTTTCTGGAAAGGCAAACTTGGCCCCCGTGCAAAAACTTTCTGCATGGAGTGTTTTTTTTGCAATATAGGGATGCCGAATGCTATTGACCCCAAGATCTTTTAGGCAATATATCTGCATAGAGAGACTGGAAACACTCCAAAACATACATTGCTACGGCATCATCTCATAAAAGTATCTCTTCTCCAGGTCCCACACTTGTCCATTCCATGCAGGACCAAACATCGCAACAGGGGCAATAAAAGTATCAGCGTTATTCTTATTTATAGATCTCCAGCTACTCGTTCTTCCTCAGCTATTATTAGACGGGAGTAAAAATATTACTAATGCAGAGAGACAATTTAGAGACCTATGCAGGAACGCATATTGAAACAATGCAAAGCGTGCATATTTTTGCAACATTGACATTCGAAAAGAGAAATCTAGTCTTTTATTTTAGACATGCGAGGCGGATTAAAACGTCTTCGGTTCCTGACAGTTGAAGCGGGAAGGAAGGAAGAAGAAGAAGCTCGGTGTTGTTTTATGCACTGTAATTTGCAATGCTAACAGTATGGTACATATTTTAAGCATAGAAAGGTGCTGATATAAGCATTTATGGCCTGATGACTTAAAAACTAGGTCTACATCGCCATGTTATGCCTTAGATGAAAGTTTCCCCTCTAACCAAGCACATATTCACATGCAGATGTGTGTGTTGCCCTGAAGCGACCATCAAATAAGACGTCGTCCGTTGCTACTGCTTTTGTCTTTTTCTACCTGTATTTAGCCACCACCACCAGAGGCCTAAGAACAGCAGTTGCGACCATTTTGCTACTTTTCTCCGTTCGTTCCCATGACCCAACATCCAGAATAATATAAAAGGGAATCGTGCGCTAGAAACGCAAAAAAACTGCTGCTACGTGCTCAAAAAAGATGAATCTGTGAGATACCCGACACCTTGGAAGGGATCCTAGGAGGGCTCCAGGGAGATGTTTTATGCTCATTTTACATGCTAAATTATGTTTCGTAAAGGGGTTCATATAACGGAGTTTAGAAGAAATTCTACTATTATTGCAGACATTTGACATTATAATTTTATGTTTAAAATGTCAACCCTGATCTACCCTGATGGTGAGAAAGTTTTTTGAAGTGTTTTCTCCTCAAGAGTTAAACAACATGCCACTTCAATGAAAAATCTCGCTGACTAATGAACGGAAATCTTTCCTCCATTGATGTGCAGGAGCAAAATCTCACGTTTGCGACCTCCTGTAACATCTGCAGGCATTAATTATTCTCTAAAGACAACAGTCTTGAGAAGCATTCCGAGGGCAGCAAACGTTTAATTGCTTCGCTACGGATTTGAGAGAGACGATTATTTAAGAGGACGATAAATTTGCATGTTGCAGACAACAAATGGGAATCGTACAGGTATTGGATGAACTTGTAGGTTTTACCCCTGAGCCAAGCGTCATAACTCAATAAAACGCCATAAAAATAAGTACATTGAAACTCCATAATATCGGCTTTTTGCGGAACGAACAGTATTAGTATTAATATTTGTGTTTTGCACTCCAAACTCAGTCCAAATGTCAGCTTCCAACTGCGCACCCCACATTTTTAATAATTCTCGCTTATGCATGGAACGACGTTATATGGAAAAGAAGAAATCAAGCGTCATGAATACAACGAATATAATCGCCCTACTTATACGAAACTGCTGCTGCTGCGGCTAAAAAGTGTTTTGAGAGCACTAGAGTCAATCCCTAGAGATCATACACAAATGAGGGTATACGCACTGCTGCTACACATGGCCTCATTTTCATTGAACACTCAGTGCAGAGCAAAAGGAATTCCGCTCAGAATTCAGACCCATATTGACCGTCTGAAGACGTTCTTTGACCTTTTTTATCCCTTTTTTGGGGGCAATTTGTTCACGCCGGGAATGGGGGAAATGAAGAGAATTGAGCTCGCGACGCATTCTTTGAATGAGCGAAAGAATGAAATGGGAACGAAAGGGTTACAGAATAATCGGAATTATGGGGTCCGAGGGGTCACTTACAGGGCACAAGGGAAAATAGGATTATATTTTAACACTAAAAATGCCTAAACTGTTTATATGAAATACATCAAATAAGATTTACTACATGTAGAGAAAAAGTTAGTTAAAATAATTTAACGAGTACATTTGATTTGGAAGCTCGTAATTAAATAAGAATGGCAGCCCTGAACTGATGAGGTCCTTGACTCCACCCTTTAAGGCCGGTCACAAAGCATTCGCTAAAATCTACACCATATTTAACAGAGTGCCTCGTATACGCGCAATTTAAATCCATTTAAAGCAAGTTTAGAGAAGGTCAGAAAAATTAAAACGAGCGCAAAAAATGTTGCAAGGATTGTGCTTTTATTTTGTCGCCCTTTGATGTCAGTTTTGTGGTCCTTGGGAAATATATCAGCTTCAAAGAAAAAGAGGCCGAAAATGAGCCGAATGCATGCGAATTTAGGGTGTGTTACTTTGGACAAAAAGTTTTATCTTATTAAATTACAATTTCACATTTAACTTAGATTATTAATATCGTACTTGCTTTATTAAGGCAATGCCATAAACAAACTTAAGGTTCGTTTTATGACATTCAGTTACATTATATTCTTGAGAAACGCGTTTTTGAAGTTGCAGCTTACAATACCCTGTCAATGATAAATGCCCCCTTTTTGGTTACGTGATTTCTGCATCCCTTTGCATGCTGAATGCACTTTTTATCGCTTTTTTGTGCATTGCAGAGTTCTCTTTTAAAGGGTCACCAAGATGACGTTTTGAAGAATGCCTCTGCATTAAAGCGCGCGTTGACAAAAACCAACTTCAGCTCTATTGCATGCGACTTGAAGCTACATTTTAAAAACTGTCTTCCTGTTAAATATTCGTTACTTTGCCATTCAGACTTTTTGACGTAAGAAAGATCTTCTTTTTTCAATGGCATGCGAGACGAAATATAGGATTGCCATTTGATTTTGCATTCAGGGCTGACATGCATTAAGAAATATGCAAAACCACAGGATTAGCTCAACGCACAAAAGATCTCATCACTAGCGCTCGACACCTAAAAAGCTCTCTCGGTAATCACACTTTATGAGGCTTAGTGAGACTCTTGATGATAATAGCAGAGGATAAGTTTTTCCTATGTTGATGTAATATGATGCTACATAAAAGAGTAATACAGTGCTAAAAGACATTAATTTCACATGTTTACAGAAGACACACGCCGTTTGAATATATGAGCAATCGTTGTTATAATTACCCTCCCATTTCTGAAGAAGCAAATAGAAGAAGATAAGAGCATTATTCCCGAGTGCAGCGTTATCAGTTGAAAGATTATTTTGCACTTTGGGGACAGACGCCAAGTTCGATTTTTCAAGGGGAGAACGAGATGATGATCATATTGCTACATTTTTTGCACACGGCCAAGTTGATGTACCAAGAAAACACCTTGCAATGCACCCTTTGTTATCTCACCAAAGCATGTCGATTCTAATCAATTACAAGGGCGTGTTGCAAAAACGTTCTTTGTTTTGTCCCGTATTTGTGCTCTCTTTTAATTATCTCGAAGAAGGGATTAAACACATTTTTCGTTCTTGGCCAAATTATTATTATTGCCCCGTGTAATAAAATAACGAAATATGAGACGACTCTCTTGATCTTATAAATCAGTATGAGACGCCTTCGTGTGCGTTTTTCTTCTGTAGAATGAAGTCATAAAATGGAGCTGGCACACTTTTGTTTCCGTGTTCTTTCTTCCTTCGTTCTTCCCCCATGCATGAATTTGAAGAAGCTCTAAAGGGAAGAAGAAAAGCCTAAAGCAATGGTTAAAAAGCCGCAGAAGCAGGGGAAACTTTTTAAAAACTTCTTCGTTCAACTCTAAAGTGCTTGCTTATAAAGAGAGCAATGTTGTCCAAGATCCTCTTTCATTGGCACACAAGGAAGTTAGTATAAAATTAGTCATCTGAACAAGTCCTTGGCAGATGAGAGTGTTATTCTCTTGAAGCATTCGTCAGTTTAAAACTGATTTCGGTCTACAAAGGGCCTTAATTCGTTTCCTACAGGGTGATCAATCGAAAGTGTGCGGAAATAATTGATAATTACTCAAATATACTGGACTTTAGAAAAAAGTTTGTGAAGCAAAACCATCTCAAAATTTAATGCAATTTTTGGTACAGTAGTTATATTTAAGTAATTTTATTTCTATATCATGGATAGTTTTAAATATGTGTGAGGCACCACTTTTTGAATTTTTCATTAAAGTGAAATTTTCAATGCATCACTAATGTTTAAGATTGTATTAACTTTGGCTATTGGTCATGCTGTGGACCTTTTGTCCTTCATATACTCCTCACAATTACTCATTTTTATGATATTTTCATGATACTTTACCATATTGGTAACCTTTATCCCATGCCTGCTGGATCTGGTGGGCAATTGCACTTTTCAATAAAGTTGATTTGGCCCCTAACTTGAAGTTACTCTCAAAATGGGGTATCTTCAAAAAGGATTTGTTTGTTACAAATTCATTCATATATGAGCTAAACAGGATTTGTACCATAAATTGCAATAAATTTACAGCATCTTTTACTTCAGAGGCATTTTTGGAAAATATGCTATGTAACTTTAATGCTCTTTTACTTTAGCACACTTTTGATTGATCACCCTGTAGATGAATCATCTGATTTAGACGGGCAGTTACCGACGACGAGAGCAAAATATGATTCACTCCTGCTGGAAATTGGAATAATCGGCACCGGAAATAGTCCTCAAAATGGGACCCAAAATGAACCCATTTTGCAAACGCCACAAACAGTAGCAACAGTTGTAGATCCCCTGCTATGCATGCATACGATTGTTATATTTATGCATTAACTCCAACCTGTGAAACCTGATCTCCCTGACTGAATCAAGCTTGCTGCATTCAGCTTGTCTTACCTCATTGTGAAGCCCTCGCAGAAGCTGTTCAAACTGAGGAAACACACTCTGGCCCAGTTCTGGGAACTGGGACCTCTTCACTGTTAAAGGGCCGTCTTTGGTTGGCCGGTCCCCACTCACTGCACTGCACTCTACAGGCCACGGATCACTGTGAACGGTGGGTCACCCCTCCAACGGGTCAAAGCACTTGACCCACATCGACACTAGGCACGGGGACACAAAGTTGGAAGACGTTTCTTGTTGATGTTTGGTGGAGGTTGAGTTTTCTTCTTCTTCTTTGGATGCCCAACACAAGCTGCTACTCAGTGCTGCCACAAGAGGAACTGAAGAACAAGAACTAAAGGGAGGAGGAGGAGGGAGGGAGTGCTTTTCTTCTTTCTCTCTTTTTCTCTCTTGTCCCACTGTGCTCACCGCTGAGTAGTCGTCGCCGTGCTCACTCTCTCTCTTCACTCTCTGCAGTCCGGCTTGGGAGTGGGTGAGTGAGTGACTGCTATGGGAGAGGAACTGAGGAAGAAGAAGAAGAAGAAGCTCAAATCTCTCTCTCTCTCTCCTCTCTAGCTCACCCTGTCTTCTTCTTCTTCTTTTTCTTCTGCTGGTGTTGGTGTGCTGACTGCTGAGCTTAGTGCGCGCACACACGCTCTCGTTTTGTGGGCTGAGCTACAGGCCAGTTGGGCGGCCGACGGGGGTTCGCTCACTCACCACTCCGCACTCCGCACTCTTCCCTCTGCTCTCCTTTTTCTCATCCACATCGGATTCTTCCTTCTCTCTCTTCTCTTCTCTCCTTCCTTGGCCTGCCTGCCTGGGAGCTCAGCAGCAGTCTGTGTTCTTCTTCTCCTCTCTTCCACTGGCACGGGCTGAGTGATGGAGGCAACAACATCCAAAGCCGCTGCTGCTGCTGGCTGCTGCTGGAAAGCCTCTATGTTGCTGAGCAAAATACTCCACTGCTATGCGGCTTGTCCTCCTTCTGTCAAGCTCTTCTTTTCTTCTTCTTCTTTCTTCTTCTTTTTGCCCTGTCGAGTTTTTGTAGATCTTCTTGTCGTTCAGAAGAGGCGACCGCTAGCTCAGCCGCTGTGGTCATGAACGGGGCACAGGCCGAGTTTGCGCAAGAAGATCGAAATGGGACGGATACATTTTCAAGATAATATGCAAGACAGGATTTTACTATACTAGTCTAACATATATGCCTGGTTACTTTTTACCTCAAAATAATATGTTAAATATTGAAAAAAGTGTACTTTTACTAGCAAAGTACTCATAAGTATATTTTATCATAAACTATATTTTTCAAGTTAGCTTTTGTGCCTTTCTTTCTTGGCCGGTTCCATTGACCCCGCCCTGCTGAGTGGTGCAGGAGAAGAAATAGAAGGAAGAAAGCAAAAAAAAAAGAAAAAAAGGGCCACACCGGCTCCTAACAACATGATGTGGGTCGGACTGGAAAACTACGGTCAATTTTAGGATGTCTATATATATTTACATACCGTTAATGTCAAGATATTTAGTGCATAGGGCTAGTATTCAACAATATTAATATTATTAATGTATTAAATAAAGCATATATATATTGTTGCTCATTAGTTACGTTTTCCTTAAATCCGGTCTTCTCCTTGCACTCCGCCATCCTCTAGCATTTCCAACTCTTCTCTGATTGGCCCAAGCCTCAACTTTTGAACCAATCACAAGCTCGCTGAACCAAAACACATGCCTCGCGTAAACATTGACATGAAAACAAACTTATTTTAGATCGAAGCATGACTTGTTCGACCTCGCCGCGGTCTCTGCTGACCTCGTCCTGCCCGCACATGATGCCGATGGACGCGGACTGCGACAACTGGGTCGGGCTCATCGGTGACAGTCGTGTCTCGGTCAAGTTGAATCACAGTGGGTCTCATTCATTAAAGACGGAGAAAGAGTCGCAAGACAAACTGACAGATTCAGACATTGTGACACGGTTACAGAACATGTTGGAAACCACTGTGCATGAAGAGGAAGGCAGTGACCCGTCTATGGAGCTCCTGTTCCAGTTGCAGGACCTCGGATGGCATCATGTCCGGGAGGCGTGCCATGACCTGACATCGGTGACCATGGGCGGGGCTGAGAAGGGGTGCCCCAGGTTGACGTTGGGTCTTAGCCCCGGGGCGTTTCCTGCGGTGGGGCCGAAGTTGGTGTCGTGTGACCTGCCTGAGGAGGAGTTTTCGATGCAATGGAATGCTGAGACGTCCACGATAAAAGGGATCTTTAATAACTTCATGTGAGTGTTTAAACGATGTAGATATGTTCAGGCAATTACTGTTTAGCTTATCGATATATATTTTAATTATAGTTTATATATAAACAGTATTTATATTACTCCCCTCTTTCAGTTCAAAGACTGAGTCCCTCCTCCCCCTCCGCACCCGCCTCTCTGACCTGGACTCCCACTGCTGGGTGTTGGACCCACTTCAGCCCAGCTGGAAGGACGCCTACCGCAGTGTCGCCGTCGCCCCCGGAGTCTCGCTCGTCGTAGAATTGGACAGAGCGTGTCCTGATGAGATGCCAAAGGTCATGTTCATGGGGCCGGAGGAGAAGGTAACATTAACAGTTGTACATCCGGGATGTGTTTGTAATAATATAATGAGTAATGACATTTCAGATCCAGGGCCTCCGCGTCCGCCTCGTCGACCGCCTCCATCTCTACGACCCCGACACCTCCCTCACCAAGAACCTCGAGCTCATCCTCCAGCTGCAACTGCCGCCGCCACCAGCGGAACACGAGGCGGAAGACGAGAACTTTAACTTTGACTGCTGCATCTGCTACTGCCGCCGGCTTGGCGGGGATGATGACGAGGACAATGGCGGTGGGGAGGGTGAGCTGCCGACAAAGAGCTGCAAGGATGAGCGGTGTGCGAGGGTGTTCCACAGGGAGTGTCTGTACCAGTATCTCATCACGTGTCCGGAGAAGGCGGCGAGTAAGATGGCTGTGTTTGGAAAGTGTCCGTATTGCAACACGGCGATATCCTGTGAAAAGTGATCAGAATAAAGTTCAAAGATGTGAGGGATCAAAAGTGTTCAATATATGAAATTAACCAATGTAAATATTCTTTCAGTTTGGATATGGCTGCCAAGGTCCACTCAGCTACGTATGCCATAGTGGGCGGGGGTATCGCGGGAGTGTCCTGCGCCGAGATGCTGCTTAATCTAACGGAAGACACTGAAGGTAAAAAATAAAAATTGCAAAATTGGCAGCTACTTTAATAGTGTACTACATCGTATGCAATAAGCAAATAGTTTTAGTTTTATTGAACACAGGTATATTAAATTCTCATTTTCAGCTACTATCCTCATCGTGACCCCGTCCCCCGTCGTCAAAAGCGTGACCAACGTCAGCCAGGTCACGAAGCTCCTGAGCTCGTTTGACGTGAAGGAAGTCTCCTCGGAGGAGTTTGAGAGCCGCTCGGAGGGGCGGATTCGGGTCCTGAGATCGGAGGTGATCTCTGTGGATCCGGAAGGGAGACGATTGTTGTGCCAGGATGGTGCGGTTGTGGAGTATCGGCAGCTGTGTTTGTGTCATGGAGCGAGGCCAAAGTTGCTGATGCCGGGGCATCCACATGTTATCGGGATAAGGTGAGGTCAATGAGATTCACTAATACTTACTCTAGTAGTAGTAAAACTCAATGGGTGAGGTGAACAAAGCATTTTAGATTAGCAGAAGTTGCATTGAAAACGATCTTTACGTTTCAGAGATACCGAGTCCGTGTCCGAATTCCAACGCCGCCTGAGCAGCGGCACGAAGCGGATCCTTCTCGTGGGCAACGGCGGCATCGCCACCGAGCTGGTGCATGAACTGCAAGGCGTTGAGATAGTTTGGGCGATCAAGGATGACTCGATATCAAAGGCTTTTGTGGATGCTGGGGCAGGGGAATTCTTTTTAAAAGGTAATGAAATAGTGTAATTTAGCTATAATTATGTAATTAGTTAATTTTCAGAGATGATCAAGGGCAAGAAGGACTCCAAATCAGAGCCTCCTCTCCCGTCAAAACGGCTCAAGTACACCCTGTCAACAGGCGAGCACTCCTCCAAAGCCACCCTTGGCAGCGCCCTCGGCCCAGACTGGCACTCTGACCTAACCGTCCGCGGCTGCTTGGACGACCTAACCACAAACCGAGTCACCGTGGAATATGAAGTGGAGGTTAAACGCATCATGAACAGTGGCGAAGGCAACTGGAACGTCTACGCCGAGCTGACCAATGGCAAGACGATCGGGTGCGACTTTGTGGTGTCCGCCACGGGGGTTGTCCCGAATGGTGACCGGATTGCAGTGCCTGGGCTGAGGCTGAGTGATGAGGGTGCGATTGTGGTGGATGATAATATGCGGACTGGTGTGGACGGCGTGTTTGCCGCTGGGGATGTCTGTGAGGCTGGGTGGGTGCCCAGGGCTGAGCACTGGTTCCAGATGCGGTTGTGGACGCAGGCGAGGCAGATGGGGATGTACGCGGGGCAGTGTATGCAAGTAGGTCAATATTTAACTATGTTGTTATTTATTTGGCTCATGTTATTACCGTTTTCAGGCGGCGCATAATAACGAAAGACGAGAGTTGGATTTCTGCTTCGAGATGTTCACCCACGCTACGAGGTTCTTCGGGTTTAAGGTCGTCCTACTGGGATTGTTCAACGCGCAAGGGCTGCAGAAGAAACAAACCCCAGAGGGAGGCTCTAAGAAAGCTCCGAATTGTGACACCCAAGAGACTGCTGATTCCAAGGAGCCTTCGGAAGAGTCTCCGAAACTAGAACTCCTCCTCCGAACGACTCCCGGACTGGAGTACGTCAAGGTGGTCCTTTTAAACGGCCGTATGCAGGGAGCCGTCCTCATCGGGGAGACCGACCTTGAGGAGACCTTTGAGAATCTGATCCTGAACCAAATGGATCTGTCGGCATTTGGGGAGGATTTGCTCAACCCGGACATAGACATTGAAGACTACTTTGATTGAAGTGCCATCTATGATACTAAGATTATTGTGATATAAAACCAAATTAATAACAGCTCTCTAATGACTCTTAAGTTAACACCGGTTTACTCCTCCAATTTTACAGCTCTTTCCAAATGCTCTCCTCCAAGCTGAGCCGGAGTCTCCTCCTTGGCCAGCAGCTCACCGCCGCCAAGCCCGCCTCGATGTCCATGTCGATGTTCGTGACGAAGAAGATGGAGCGGAAGAAGAAGTACCTGAGGAAGAAGGCGAAAGGAAGGCTCAACGCCCTCCATCCTGCACATGCAGATGACATGCCAAGTATGACAATAAGAAGAGTTTTAAGAGCAAATTAGATTCCCCGTTACAATTTTTAACTGTATAAACCATTTAACCTTGGTCAGACACTATACTAGAAGGTTAAATACCATTTAAAATGTATTTTTACGTAGAAACAAAAATTCCTTAAGAACTACCCAATGCTGAATAGGGGCATCTCGACTAATCCGAGTTGTTTCCGTTTAGTCTACGAGTACTCGTCCGACAACCCAATGACGAGGGTGATGACCTGGGGCATGGCATGCTTCGGAGCTCTAGGCGTGCCCGAGTACGTCTGCCCGCCGAAGGACACCATGAAGCCGCTCAATACAATGCATAGGCCAGCCAGGTAAGTTGTTTCAACTGATTTTTAGTAAGATAAAACCTTATATTTGTCCTATGATCACTTTGAGTTGTCACTGTTTCTGTAGAAATTATTAAATTATATATACGGTCATAGCCAATATCTCCCTTAGTCTAAATCCTTGATCATAATCTTTCTTGTCTACGTATAAAATCTTTTCAAAGGCAACACGGTTTCTTCATTTCACAGCCACCTTTTTCTGGTGAAACTCGCGACCCGCAAAATGTACTCGTACTTGCCCTTGTCCTTGTACGCTCCCACCAACATGCTCTGCAACTGGCTCATCTTCTTCGACCCCAAATCACCCACGGGCACGTTGGGAAAGTCTCGAACCGCATCCACACCCTTCACCTCCTTTTGCTTCTTGGTCACCTGGACGTTGCAAACGGCTTTGATCCGAGCGTTATCCAAGTCGGCGGTGATGCAGAAGTACAACAGGCTCCCGGTGACTCTGATGCGAACGTAGAAAGGCAGCTCGGTGTGCTGTTGCCACATGAGGAAGTGGGCGGACGCCGGTCTCGGCCTGGAGAGGAGCTCTTGGAGATTGAGCTCCGAGGCTCTCACGCAGACCAGGTCCGGGTGCGCGTCTTTGAAGTGGTCGTCCATGAGGCTACGGGAGACTCTGAAAAGGACAATTTAATGTCACTGAATGATATAATCCGTAATCCAATGGAAAACTTTATAACGGAGCTAGGCGAAGGCGTAGGATAAGGGGTCCTCTTTCTATGGCCATATTTTCGTACCTTGCCCCACATCCTGTTAGAAAACAGTCCATCTTCTTCCTCGCGGCGCACTTGCTCTCGTGCTCTTTCATCTCGTTGGCGATGAACACTCCAGCGCAACGACCCGCGGCGTTGACGCATCGCATCTTCCTGTAGCCGCACTCCTTGTTGTGCGCCTGCATCTCATCCTTGTTCCCGAGGAATTCGCAGTTGAGGTTCCTGCAGTAGAACTGTTGTTTGCCTAGCTCGTAGTGCTCCTTCACGATGGCTTCCAGGGTGTGGTTACGAACAGGGATCTGAAAAAAGATGTGGTTACTTGCTTTTACAGATATGTCTAAAACTCAAAGCTATACAATTGGTTGCTAGTCTCAATTGGCAAATGGTTCAAAGTTGTAGAAGTCCTTTGCTTACCGGTGGAAAGGCCGCCCTGCAGATGGGGCACTGCGGCCACTCTCCTGGCCACCGACCGAGCTTTCCGAAGCAGTCCCCGCAGATGGAGTGCCCCATTGAGCAGATGTAGATGTGCCCCAGGGGCAGGCTCATGCAGACGGGGCACTCGAGCAGTTCGTCTGGCAGGGTCATTGGCTTCTCTTGCCCCTCCTCAACGTCGGCGGCAGCTGCAGCCATGTTGGGCGACCGTTGAAGACGATTTGAGCGAGATCGTGTTGTCCTTGCAGCCGTCGATCGTGGAGGAGTCGAAGGAGATGGAACGGAGGCTCAAGGGCTTGGGGGAGTCGGCCACTTCTTACCAGCCCACGACTTTTTTCTTTCTAACTTTTGCAGTTTTGCCGTTTTGCGGCTTGCCTGAGCTGAGAACCTGAGTGAGCTGTGTCGACTCTATTTTCTTTCCTGAGTCTCTTTTTTTTCTCTTCTTTGACTCAGGACTTAGTACTGTTAATCATGCCTATAAATAATTTCTTAAAGCATCCCTAGTATCTAGTAATTAGTACAAAAAATAAATAACCCTCGTATGTTAGTGCGCTTCTCCCTCTTCTAGTGCTTCTTCTAGTGCCTCTTCTAACTCTGCCTGGCTTGCCT
>LR139607.1:0-25445 GCA_900659605.1 Tisbe holothuriae | reverse complement strand
TCCATTCCATCTTCCTCGTCGCTGTCCTGCACGTTTGCATCTGCGAGGTCTCTTGCCCAGTCGTGGTAGTGCTCCCTCCGCTTCTTCTGGTAGCGCAGCTGCTTCATCCTGCGCTCCTCCTGGCACTCCCCGGGGCTGGCCAGACCCGCCTTAAACTGCGACAGCCGCGGGTGCGCATGTGCGGCGCTGTTGCCCTGGCTTGACACCGTGGTTCCCTCCAGGGCCGAGAGGAGGTCGTCGGTGGTGACGGCGGAAGAGGTCATCGTCGCCGAGAGTCAAACCGAGCTGAGCAGGGTACTTGGAATGGACCCGAGCGAGGGTCGAGCTGTCGATCCGTGATGGTCTCTGTTGGCAACTTGGCGACGTTGTCGTGGGAGATGGGCGTGAAAGCCGTGAACTAGGCACCTACCGTGAACACTTAACACGTTAACGTTGGAAACAAGATCCGACAAGTTTAAAAAAGCATGAGTTTTCTTTTAAAGACAAGTCGGGCTGAGCAAAACAATCAGCGAAGACAAAAAAAGGTGAACGATCGGTCGACAAGGAGGAGGTATAACAGGATAGGGGGAGATTAAAAGACAATTTAGAACAAAAAAATTGTTTTAAAAAGTAAATTTAATAATTATAGTCTTAATTAAAAGAAATCATAATCATATATTTTCGAGTATGGCCTTAGACAATTTGAACTCCTCTTTATAGCTTCCATTTTAAATGTCTTCCCTACTTTAACTCAGGCAGATCAAAACATTGCCAAGTTGTCAAATTGAATCAGAAAAAAACAACCGAAGTTCAGAGTTTTCTCCAAAGGCCCTAAACGCTCAAAAGTGAGGTCGAAGGCTACAAGGTCGTCCCGAGTGTTCCATCGACCACGCCAGCCATGGCTCCACCGGCTCTGCCCTCTTCCGGATCTCGCCGCGGATCTCACTCCACCCTGCTGGACGTGGACAAAGGGCAGAAGCTGATGGACGAGTGCAAGGTGATGCTGGACAAGGCAAAAGAGCTGCAGAAGGAGCTCAAGGACAAGGAAGACAACAGCACGAGGCTCAACAAGGGCAAGGGACAGCAGCAGTCCGATGAGCAGCAGGACGATGCCCTGCAAGAGGTGGTTGAGCTGGACAAGCTGTGCCAGCTGTGCCAGTGGACCGACACCCTCAGCGGGCTGCACGACCAGTCGCTGCAGCTGCTGCAGGAAGAGATGGGCGAGGGGACGGAGGGAAAGGACGGCAGGGCGACAAAGGGCAGCAAGGAAAAGAAGAGGGATTTGAACGCGACTCACACTACAGACGCCATCCAAAGGCTGGAGACGGCCTTTGTCAATCTGTGTGAGATGACAAAGGCCCTCAACGGATCCAAGTGTGAGCATCTGAAGCGCTTCTCGAGGTTGACTCAGGCGTCCGTGTACACCGCGCTGGTGTCGAGGCTGCGAGTTGGACTGGAGGCCGACCTCGCACTGCTCAACTACCCAGAGTGCGTGCTGTCAGACGAGGCTCAGCCGCCCATGGCCGCGTCCACGGCGGGCACTCTCTTCAGGTTCAAAGCGAGGTTTACACTCTGCTGCAAAATGGCAGCGCTGATGGAGGAACAGATGAGACTCACCCAGGATGACGAGTCACTGCCATCGGTGCAGTTGTACCAGCCGCACTCGTCCCTGCTCTCACCACTAAAGAAACGATTCACGTTCCACTTCTGCGGCCCCATGAAAACCAACAGCCTGGTCCGACCAGAGTGGTACTTGCAGCAGGTCTTGCTTTGGCTCAAGAACATCCAGAAGTTCTACGACCACTACCTTGGAAGCCTCGGTGGATCTCCCTCCGGCAACCGCCAGTTCGTCCTGCTCTGCCAGAAGGTGTCCGTCCTGGTCACGGAGAAGCTGAACACGGACGTGGGCCGAGTGCTGGAAGACGACGTGCTGCTCAGCCACACCCTGGACGAGGTCATCGCCTTCACCAAGGAGTGCGGCGGCGTTGCACTTATGCGCGCGGTCAAGGCCGAGAGCATCCCCATATCAATCCTGGCCCATGAAGAGATCTTCAAACGATGGCTCGCTCTGGAACGTAAACTGGCATTCGAACGACTGGACAGCCTGTTCCTAGACTCGGAGCAGGCGTGGACTGTGTCCGCGTCCTTACCGATGGTTCCGCGCTGCGCAGAGACGTTCCTCACCCTCCTCCAGAGCCTGTTCTCCCGGTTTCGAGAGCTCCGGACGCCCTCGTTGCAGATCCAGTTCGTACGGCTACAGAGCGACCTCGTGGAGGACTTCCGCATGCGGCTGGTGAAGGTGCAGCGCGGCGACGAGGGTCTGTTCTCGGTAACGGCGCCGCTGGCCGAGAGAAAGTGTCTCATTATCAATGCCGCCAGCCACATTGTGGAGACGATTGAGACGTGGTGCGAGACGCCGCTGTACCTTCATCTACAGGTAAGATATTTGACCCCTCGCAAAAATGTTTTATAACCTATTTTCTTTGTTTAGGTGGTGTTTGAGGACGCTAAAGATGCATTTACAGCGCCCATCGAAGGTCTCATGTTCATGATTGGAGACCTGACTCGGGGCATGGCTGAGCACATCTTCGTTGAGGCAAAGGACCGCAGTGGCGGCTACAGAGCAAAGCAAAACTGGTTCGGAGCCTCGGAGGCTGAGATCGACACTACAGCACCCTGCCCGGAGTCTCTGGGAGTCCTCCAATCGCTTACAGCGAATCTTCACCGAGCGCAGACAAGCCTTGCGACTGACATCTTTGACCGGGTGCTGGAATCCGTGCTGAGAGACGTTTCCCAGTTCATGATCAATGAGATCATCCTCAGGAGCAAGTTTGACGCTCTGGGCGTGGCGCAGCTGGCCGCAGATGTGGACTATGGCATCACGCCAATCTTCCGGCTGGCTGGGGCCACTGGGCCGAGTATGACCCGGCTGCGCGATGCGCTAGTGCTGCTACAGATGAAAGAGGCCACGGCAGCGTTACTGCTCGAGTCTCTCACAGCGGAGAATAGTCGTGATGGGGCCACCAAGGAGATGCTCGGCGAGTTCAATGTGAAGGCTCTGTCGCCTTATACAGCATCGGAAGTGCTAAAGAGGAGGGTGGAACTGAGCGAAATGATTTGAAACACATAGATTTTAATATATTATTAATTGATTATTAAAACAAGTATTATTCAGAGGCTCACTTTTAAAGCTTGATACATGGTGTATGGATTTTTAATAGCCAGAAAGGAAGAATACTTGAACCAAAAGGGAAGATTATGGAACGTGGCGAGGATGGACAAGTTCTGGCTGAGCGCTCGGTTCTAGTTCTAGGTCTACTCCTACCGTTGACGTCATTTTGAGTCCTCGAAGGAGCTTGTAATTAATGGAGCCTCATCGCTATATTATCTTATAATATGTAGGCCACGCGTAGGTTGTTGACGTGTTTATTTGCACGCTTGTCTAGACAAATTAATTGCGTTTAGTGCTAAACAAGAATTTGTGCAAACGTCCAGCATTGCATGAAAGTCTATAAAAAATCTAGTTTTAATACGAATAACTACACTGTTGTCTGTCTATCAGGGCGAAGTAATCTCAATGATTTCATTTTCTACTTAGAATGCATGTTATTTGCAAACACTAACATTATATTACTCATTACTGAAATAGCAAATCAATATTTCTATCAGAAATTTAATTCATTTCATTTTAAACATTATACCAAGTGCTAATTTTTTCCGTATTTTAATTCGATATGTAACTTTGCAATGCCGATTTGTTTGTGAAAGTTCTTTCCTCTCATTTTGTCATCATTTGTATTCCTGAGATTCAAGATAGATACTTCAATCGTCTGAAAATGCACACGGCGGATTTTTGCATGCGAATGGATTCATCCGTGCCTAAAAATGGTTAAATAATGAGTCCGCTTAATCAAATAAGGTCAAACAGCTTAACTAAATTTCCCCGTGATCATATTAATATATAGATAATACAATAAAAAATATGGTAATTGTGTGCTTGAAGAAGTATTCAAAGGGTAACTTGCACATTTGAAAGAGTAATATGGAGATTTAGCTGCTATATTTTTGGAATAATTATGTAACTAATCCTTGTAGGGCGCTATATATCATATCTATTTTACTATCCTCCAAAAGATAAGTCCTTTCCTGTTTAGGAAGTCGTCAAATATATATTCCAAAGTCACGATCGGCGAATGACAAATTTCGCAAAAGGGATGCGTGGAAAATCGGGCTGAAGGAGAACCAGAGACGAATGATTATTTTTGGCCCGGGGATTTCATGTGATTCTTTTTTTTTCAGTTGCAAAATTAAGCTTGCAGATATGGATTTCAATACGTTTGGGCAAGAAATATTGTTACATCATTCGCCATCAATTTATTATATAATTTTTAATGATAGAAACATATATTTGTATTATGCACATTTTCGAATTTGTCTGTCCTGCTCCCATTATCTTGGGTTGATTGACTGCCCGCCTGATGCGAATGAAAATAAATAAACTGCATGCGACGTCGTCGTCGGGAGTTCACGAGATTGCATCCACTGATAAAGTGGGAATAGAGGGCCAATTTCATTACCTGCTTTTAATTGGTTGTGATACAACTTTGGTAACACCGTGTTAGTGGTGGCTAGACATACTTGAGAGTTGTAGACTTATAGTATGTGGTTATATTGGTACATGGATACCTGAATCCCAAATTATAAGAGTTGTTACATGATCTTCTTTCCGTCTAGTCTGAATTAAGGGAAAAAATAAACCACAATGGTGTTTTTTTTTCAAGTATGTAACAGGAGATCACATTTCCTTCGACTTTATTACAAGAAACGCCTCGGTGAATATTCAACGCACTTGTGCCCACCTCCAAATATGGCAGCTACAACTTCTCTTTGTGTTGTTGTTGACCCGATGATAGCAAATTGCCTCAACCCAAAACCACCCTCGTCGTCTCGCTCTAGCTCGCCGACCCTCTTGGGCACCATTGACAAACAAATTAGTCAGTCTGGCTGGAGAGAGAAGTTCAGAGAACGTGCTTGATACATGCTCAAGAAGAGGGAGAAGGCAATAAATATTACCATGGAGGTTATATACACTATAGACGGACTTGTTTTAACTATTGTTGAATGAAAACTACATGTACATGATTTTTTTCTGAAAAATGCAAAGATAATGAAATGGCATGATGTTACGACAATATAACACGTGTTCTCCATTATACACAACACATCCTTGCACCATTACTCTGTCTGGCGACAAACCCAGCTTGGTATTTATATAAACAGCATGTTGTTGCTTCACAGATGATTTTTCTTCATCAGTCTCTCCTTTGAAGAAGCTGTTGCTGCTGATGCCCTAGAAAGTAGTCTCGCTGTTGATCAAGAAGAGGGACTTGTTTGGGTGTCGAGACTGAATTCTTATTGCTTCATTGGCGGCATCTCAACGATTTATTGCACTCGTCAGCACCAAAAGGAAATCATCAACACGAACAAGGGTTGCCAGTTGAAATACATTGATGCAAAAATACTGACTTCTTATTAACAGTTGCAGTACAACTATTTAGTAAGTTAATGTAACCTGATCGACCCTGATTGGTTTAATAACAGTAGCACTGGCCTTTATTTCTCCCTCTGCTCAGGAGTGGGTGGCACAAGAGAAAAAGAACCGAAAAAGGCATCTGAGGCCTACTACTACTGTAGATCTCGATAACTCAAAGGGGCTTCAACCCAAAACGCCATCTTCATACCATATAAGAGAACGAGTTTTATCGTGTTGATTTGATTGGAAGTTTGCCATATTTGTGGTATGTAGAGGACCTATTTTTGCCCCTTTTCGTGCACATCAGACTCCATCTTCAACTTGTTCCTAATTCGTCGCGGTCGTGTCAGGTGGAATTATTAATTTCATCTTTGTTCCAAACCTTGCAATGTTTTTAAAGTGATGCAAGGGTTTGTTTTCGTTTTATTGTAGCCTTCAATTACCATGTTAGTGAATTACGGCTGCCAAAAATAAGGTGTCATATTTGCATGGCAAAAACTTGCTAGAATATTCTTCATCAATCTCCTAAACGTAAATTTATGTTATTCACGTTTAATACACTAAATGCTGCATTTAACGGCCTATTCCAATTCTTATAGCCATCCCATATCAGCCTATAAAATATTATCTTTCTTTCCCCCTTTCCTTTAACCTCGAAATCAATGCCTGTCATTTCTCTTTTTAAACCTCCGTGGCGAATGCATACAATTATTACACAGCAGAGTGTGAACCCTGCCAACCTTTATATTATTAAACGAGATAGAAAAAAAGAGTACTTTTGCAGGAATGGCGTAAAAATCATCGTAATCTGAGGATATTGTACGGTTACAATTCGTAGACATGAGAGATGTTACATTTTGGGTATATGAGAGAGTGTTTTATATTAAATATGTGTTATGTTTAAATTTAAAAGTGGTTTTAAAACGGTGTTCTTAAAGTAATTTTTAAGCCCTGTTCAAGGCTCACTTTTTACGAAGCAGCATTCCGCCCTGGGGGCAACAATAATCTGTACCTAGTATTTAAAACGAAGCACAAAAAGCGTTGAGCATTTGCTCTGAATTCGCTCCCTAATGAAGCTTGATCCTCATTTATCGCAATTACGGTCTGGCATTCGGAGGAGGATTCAGATCGTCAATTGACTTTGCAGATGTTCATCGGAGTTAAGAATAGGAGGCAAAGTAGCAACTGAAGACACTTACTTTACATTAGATACAGAATTTAACACGCCATGAATATTTTTATATGATATCTGAAGAAAACGGTGACAATTCCGGCGTGTTTAAAATCAATTCTAATTGCTCCTCCAGGTGTTGATTTTCAATAAATCTCTCAAAATACGCATTTCATTCCTTCAACAGCAGCAATAAAAATTTACAATATTCTCCTTGACCGTTTAATCGTATTATCACATTTCGCCGTCGTCGAGCAGTCTAGCGAAACATAAACAGCTCTTCCACTGGCCACAGACCTCAAGATCACACCGTTATACATCAATGCCCCGTTCGATGGAAATCTCCCCAAAACTGTCATTGAAGGATATCCCCGTCGCCGCCACAGCCGACAAAACCAATGAATGGGGATCGATAGCCGGATTCCTTTCGGGACAAACGCGCGCAGAGGAGGATACTTTTGGCACAAATGTACAGATACCGTCATATACCGACAATTAAGACCGGCATTCGTGTCACAGAGATGCAATTATAGTGACGTTTATGAGAGTATTGTTTTCGCCGCAGTCTCCTTGGCACACGTACGGCTGCTGCTTTTGGATATCGAGACGACAGCCCAATAAACTTTCATTCTTGTTCTGCTTCACAGGGGGTGGTCCTCCTCCTTCTTTCTCCATGATCATTGCACCAACCTAGACCATTTTTGCCCCCTTTGTGTGTTAAATGAGCACTAAACGAGCATTTAAGTCATTATCCTGCTTCTACTCCCATGGCATTGTCCAATTATTAACGTTTATCCAGAGTTTTCTCCCATTCTAAATTCACTTTTGAATTGTTAGGGCTGCCAAATGGGATTGACATTGACAATGAGACGTTTTAAAGAGTGCTGAACTGGCAACCCTGGTGACTACCGTGACCAAACTGTTGGCAACTCCGTCGCCCTTGGTATGCGATTTTGGGGCGGGTGGGCCAGCTCAGCTGCTTGCTGCTGCTGCTGCAGGTGCGAATGGAAGAAGAAGAAGAAATAATATTGAGGAAAACAACAAAACGAGATCGGAATGCGAAAGAAGAAGTTTTTGATGATGATGAAGCCGATTATTAACGTTGGCAAAGGGCTTTTAACAGTGCAAAACATGAGTTAAAATACTATCTGAAATAATTGTCCTCCATGGCACGCTCCAGCTTGGCATCCACACGTAGCAGATATGAAACAAACCCTGGGGAGAAATTAACTCTGGAAGGGGGTTAAAGAGAGGCAGCAGCCAGTTTAGCATCGAGGGTTTTTAATAGCCCCCTCCACTCATTTCTGCTGCTTCCTTACTACCTTCACATGAGCCTGCAGAGATGAAGTATTACGAGAGGACCATGCAATGGCAGAGAGGAAGAAGAAGAAGGTGTTATGACGAGAAGGAAGGTGGTTGCTGATGCTGCTGTGTTTCTAAAGTGAACTGGGTGGCAATGCGCTATTGGGTGTGAAACAAGCTCCGTTTATGGCAAAGAATCTTTTCATCCGGCTGCATTGAGCCCTTTATTAACATCTAAAACGAGGCATGTAATCCCATTTTTGCCTCTTCTTTCTTCTTGCATGCATTGTGTTAAAGGTAGCAGCAACCGGCCATCGTTTATGAAGATTATGATGATGATGAGGCGTTGAAGGTGGCCTGACTGAGTTAATGAGATTGTTTTGGGAGTCCGGCTCAGGAAGAAAAGTTTACTTGGGAGATGACCGTGTGCGAACTCTGGAGGAACAAGGAGGGAGAGAGAGGAGAGAGAGAGAAAGAGAGAAAGAGAGAGAAGAGAGAGAGAGGTGCAGTTTAATAATTCAGAGGAGAGAAGGGTCCAAAAATATTCTGCTTGGAGGAATCTCTGCCTGAGAAAGGAGGATTAAAATAAACCGTGTAATTGACCGTATTCAAGAGATGTGATATTGCAAAGTTGTTCTTCTCAGCTACAAAGAACATCTTAAGCTTATTTATAAATGATCACCTATTCTGTAATCTGTCTCTCATGTGTACAATGGAAAGTCAAAAAGATCCTCTTTTGAAAGTTTAATCGCTTTTGTTGAAAAAGTGTGAAGGAAAATAACAAGGGAAAAGGACGGAAAAGACATTTTCTGATCAATAATAATTCATTCGAGGAGATTGAAGGAATAAAGTCGCCAAGTCACCGTGGTGTTATTTTCAAAAAGGGACAGGGTTCCCATATCGCACATTAAACGTTAATATACAGGGCAATCTTTACTGCATATTAATATAGCAGTTGTGATACAACATAATGGTAAGAGCAATATTCTAAGCAATGCGCAAAAATATATGATGTATAAAAGTATACAATTGCTCTATCGGCCCTTGTTGAAATCATGATAGTGTTATTATTTAAACACCCCAGCTTGGCATCATCGAACCTCTGCATACAGAAGCTTCAAATCCCATCCTCATCATCTTTAAGACCTTTTCTGCATGATTGTCAACGCCGTTCTCTCATCAATCATGACTCAAAATGAACAACACAGTGGGTTAAGTTATGCATTAATACAAATTGCGAAATACACTGAAGTAATTACATGTGCTTACACAGACGCCACTGTGACTTATTGCCGGGTTCTTGAAAAGAGAACCGAGGCGTGAGTTCGCAACGAAGCCAGAGATCAAACCAGCTTTTGGGCCGGGTAGGAGCTATAAGGCTGACACACACACAAGTAACTTTTGAACCAGAATAATAAGAAAAAAGTAAAGCCCCTTCTTCTTTTCTTTAATAGTGTTTTTCTTCTACTCTCAAATCTCTCAATCTTCTCTAAAAAGAGATCCCCGTATCGAATAAGCATCAGCACCGGAGTGAGGTCTCAATTGGCTAAAAGGGTCTTTTTGCTGCTTTGAAAAGTAGATACACTTACTAAAAGGCGGATTACCCCCAATCTTGCATAGTCATATCCACACACACACCTTCAGAGAGTGTTTAAAACAGTCTCTCTCTGGAGAGCAGCCTCATGTATGTAATTCTCTTTATGTGTACAGTGTAGATATAAAAAAAAACTAAAGGCAGCCTCGTGCAATCTCAATCTAAAGTAAATCCCAGCTCGCGTAAAGTAGTTCTCTCTAAAACTATTTCCCTCCCCAAAAAACCACCTGCTCATAAAAAAACTACAGCAAGGGAGATGGAAAAAATACATAAGCCGGCAGCCTTTTCTTTTGCAGTCTAGTCAATTTAGTGGAAGTTCATATACATTATATGAAGGCTGCTGCAGTGGTGGTATATCTTCCTCATATAACCTCCAACTAAAAAGTGGGGCCTTTACATCTTCAGTGCACATAGCAGAAAACGAGGGCATGAGACAGAGAGATCATATCTTGGAGGAGGATATTTTAGAGGCCAGAGACTTCCTAGTCTCTGCAGCCGGCGTTTTTGCTGGCAATATCATTACAGCCTCTCTCTCTTCAGAGAAAGATCAAGGGTTTGGTAATGTTTTTCGCGCTTTGCTTAGTGTTCGTTTCATTCCCCCTTTTGAACCGCCGTTCACAGCGCCGAATGCGCGCTTTTGAAGAGGAAGACCGAACGACGACGTCGTGGTGATGATTTCCTTTGAGTCAGTGACCGCGCGACTGTCGGCCTGACTGCGTGAAAACATATAATACATAAAACATAATCAAGTACAATTGCAGTTTTTGCGTCCAAAATGTAATAACAACGATACAAACTGTGAAGTGACACGACGTTTTGAGAGAAGACAAAAGTCGAAATTTGTTGCAATGCTCGTCGGCAAAAAGGAACACGCCTGTCAAGCTTGTCATATATGAAATACAAGAAAATTTGTTGGAAGAAGAAGAAACGGACATAAAAAGTGTCCAGAAAGAGAAAGCAACGTTTTTGTGACTGCAAAAAGGATCAAGCCGTAATATAAAACAATTTAAAAGATGAAACTGCTTCTAATCTTTGCACTCGTGGCAGTGGCCGGGGTCAGTGCGAGAGGCGGCCGCGGTGGGAGAGGCAGCCGGGGTGGGAGAGGCACCAGGGACAAGGAATTCAAATCCGCCCTCCTCATGGAGAACTTTGACTCTCAGGAGCTGGTCGTCGACCCGTGTTACTCCACCAAGGACAAGAAGGCGTCCTCGTGCGTGCCAGACTTTGTCAATGCGGCGTACGGCGTGCGCGTCGACTCCACGTCCACCTGCGGCAAGGAGGAGCGCGAGTTCTGCGCTGAGCACTCTGGCGAGGAGCGCTGCAAGGTCTGCTCAGCTGAGGACAAGGACACGCTGCACCCGCCAGACTTCCTCACCGACCTGCACAACCCGAATAATGAGACGTGCTGGCACTCAGACTACCTCCAACCGGGGGAGAATGTCAGCCTCACAATCAGCCTCAAGAAGAAGTTTGAGCTGACCTACATCTCGCTACACTTCTGCCATCGGAAGCCCAACAGCATGGCCATCTACAAGAGTATGGATCATGGCAAGACATGGCAACCGTTCCAGTTCTACTCCGACGACTGCCTCGGCACATACGAGCGTAAGAAGGAGGTCTCCATCACCAGGGCCAATGAGCAGGAAGCTCTCTGCGTCAGCGAGCACCTCAACCCGGACTCTGGCACCAGAATCGCCTTCTCCACCCTGGCAGACCGACCCAGCGCTGAGGACTTTGAATACAGCCCCGTGCTCCAGGACTGGGTCACCGCCACGGACATCCGCATCGTGTTCCCTCCCCCGGCACTGTCCTCATCCAGGGTTCCCAGGGCGAGCAGCAACATTGCGTCCGTGTCCGCCTCCCTGGACGCCAACGATTTCAACTTTGACCTCAAGAAGGTGAAGAAGATCTCCAAGGACTTGGTTGAACACAAGAAGAAGGAGGACGGCAGTGCAAGCAAGGATGTTGTTGTGACGGAAGAGGATCTTGGTGATCCGAGGAAGAACTGGATTGGAATCTCGGATTTGGCGATTGGCGGTCGGTGCAAGTGCAACGGCCACGCGTCGACGTGTACGTTGGATTCGAGGGGTGAGATGGCGTGCGACTGCAAGCACAACACGGCGGGCAGGGAGTGTGAGAAGTGCAAATGTGAGTATTAAACTAAATTATCCTTTTAGCTGAAATTTCTACAGCAGAACAGTTTCCATTTAAAATCTCCCCATTTCGAAATGTCTATGTAGCACTAATCCATTATGTCTGCTCTCTGCAGAGAAGACACACTTCCTGGTAAATCCCTTAATTTGAACCCTAATTGTATATGATGATTAAATTTGGCTTCTACTGCAGCAGTCATTTGTTCATAGCGACACACAAGGGCCATATAAAGCTCCTGAAAACTAATACCCTCGAAATTACAAGCAGTGCTAATCCTCGTTTCCTAACAATCCTCGGAGGAATACCTCTGTAATTAATTGTTGAAATCTTGTAACTCTAGTAGACGTGTAATAATGATATATGAGAGTATACTCCCATGCCTCAGCCTTGTTATTACATTTCCAGAACGTCTTCTTCACGTTTAAAAAATCCTGCGGTGAACAAAGAATCGCATAAAAAGAAACGAAAATACAAAGTGAAAGCAGCTCCGTAATTGAATTAAAGGCATGCGTATATCAACAACAACAGCAACAGAAGCATTCTGTCTTGTTTGTCGATAAATGTATTTTGCAGGGGAGGGGTTCGTTTTGTACTTGATGCAATTGTATGAATCTTGCATGAAGGGTATGAAAATGGCAATGGAAATGTCCAAAATGGAATGATTAAGACGTTGAACGATGTTGGATGGCATTGAACACACTATTAGTGCTTCCAACAACATCTTCATGTACCCCCTATGGCGACCATAGTAGTGCGTATTTGTACTACAACTGAACACACACACATACAAAGCTCCCTTGTTCTTCGTTCAAGAATAGCATCGACAGTGGCGAAGACAAGTGTAGCAAACTTATTGTTCTTATTGTTTCTAGCGGTTGGTCGTCGTCGAGAAAGGAGAAGACGAATTATTTTCCGATACCATGCCTCTATGGTTCTTTTTATGTATTTCCTCTATTCTCTTTTGTCCAGGGTTGCTATTGAGAGCAATTTTATATGCACTTGTTAGCCAGGATTATTCCTTAGCAAACAGGTCATAACGGCAACCCTTTCCGTATAGGCATGAGGGACTTCTCTTTCATTTTTCTCCTTTCTGCATCGAAAGTGGAAAAGTTTTGACAGTTATGCTCCAAGGGAGAGAGAGAGAGAAGAATAGGAGGAAGAAAAACTATAACCGGTGGCCTGAAGAAGCGAAAGAATAATAAGCCCGCTGGTCTCACCTCGTGCCTTTGCCAGGAAAAAGAGAATTATTATGAAGAGAATAGAGACTCGGCCAATCGAAAGTTTGTAATTTCTGCCGAGATGGAGCCGCTCCGAAAAGAGTCCTAGATGACAAACATAACCCTGCGTATGATATTTATAGGGCGGGGGATTGTTGAGCAAATAAGGCCGTGGTGAGAGGGGGAGTTTCCTCCAAGTTGTTGCTTCTTCAACGAGCAAAGAATGGGAGCTGGGGGAATTATGAGACGGAGGAGTTCCAATCTGAAATAAGAAGGTCTTTTTATATGAACGAGTTTCTCCCCCCTCCGCTCTTGAGCTACAATTGAAACATCAAACGCAGGAATGGGGGAAGAAAAGAGTGATGCTCTCTTGGGAGTTTGGGGATTTACCTTTTTGTGCCCCCTCCTCACGAAATAACAACGCAACAACGAGCACACAAAACTCGTTTAGCAGAGAAAAGAGCAAATTTGTTTGTTCAAGGAACTGCTAAGGCGGGCTTCTTAGTACTTGTATGTGCAACGCTGACATGCCCAGTCCTCGGGTCGGACTCCTTAAACAGTGTTTATTTTGTGAAACCGGTCTCTGTCGTCACTGTAGCATGCTTGCCCTCGGGCCGTTTCATGGACAAATGTTTCTTCTTCTTCCTTTCTTCACTCATTGGAAGATGGCGCAAACACATACAAAAGAGCCTTTTTTACGACGACGACGACGCTGCAACGAGAAGGATTCTCTTTATTCGGGTTCTACAGAAAAACGGCTCGTAAATATCGGATTTTCTTCCTTCCTTCTTCTTCTTACACTACACTGGAGTATACTACTTCGTTTATTACCGAGGCATTCAGGGTTGCTGGAAAATATATACTTTATAATTAAGAGAATTTCACTCCACGGCTGTAACGTTCCAAGATTGGAAGTCCTGAAGATGTAGAAAACATGACCATAATTGTTACGACCGCCTAAAACTAACATGTTAATCCTTTTTGTCACAGCAAAAATATCGCTTTAGAGAGCATTTTCAGAGACATTTGCACAAAATTTCTATATATAAATTACTTTCAGCGTTCCATTTCGACCGGCCGTGGGGCCGCGCGTCCTCCACTACCGCCAACGAGTGCGTCGCCTGCAAGTGCAACAACCACGCGCGCGGCTGTCGCTTCAACATGGAGCTCTTCCAGCTGTCGGGCGGCGTGTCCGGCGGGGTCTGCCTCAAGTGCAGGCACAACACGGCCGGCCGCCACTGCCACTACTGCAAGGAGGGCTACTTCAGGAACGCACGCCGGGCCATCGACCACAAGAAGGCGTGCGAGCCGTGCAACTGCCACCCAGTAGGGGCGTCAGGCAAGATCTGCAATCAGACGTCAGGCCAGTGCCCGTGTAAGGACGGCGTCACTGGGCTAGAGTGCAACCGCTGCGCCAAGGGGTATCAACAGAGTGGCTCGCCCATCGCGCCTTGCATCAAGGTTCCGAAGACTGTCCGGTCCTTTGGCGGCACCAGGGGCGACGATGACGCCAACGACGTCGACTACCCGAGTAGCGATGACTACGACATGTCCGAGAGCCCCGCCGACGAGTGCGCCGAGTGCCAGTCGACGAGCAAGCGCGTGCAGATGCGCAAGTACTGCGAGATGGACTACGTTTACCTGTTCACGGTGACGGGAAAGCAGAGTCAGGACGAGAAGTGGACCGTGTTCAACGTGCGCGTGGACAAGCGCTACAAGCACGCGTCTCCGGACCGCGGCACCAAGCTGCGTAAGGGTCACACGACTGAGCTGTGGGTCCGCACGAAGCAGCTCCGTTGCCGCTGCCCCAAGATCCGTCTCGACTCATCGTACCTCATCCTGGACGAGAACAACAGCCCCGAGGGCGTGAAGAAGATCGACCGGCGGCGGTTCATCGTGGACGGCGATTCGCTCATCATCGAGTGGAAGCGCGAGTGGAAGCGCAAGATGAAGCGGTTCCGGAAGAGGAGCGCAAAGTACTGCCCTGAGTAGGCACATATCATGTTGTAATATATCTTAACATACTCCCCTTAATGCAATGCAGAACACACTCACGTACACAATATGTTTAAAGCATAAGTCGATACAATATGTATATTATTATACAGAAATATCCTACCAATGTCATTCCGTCATGAGCTTATAGAAGCTGCTGCTGTAGTATGGTGTTAATATGTCAGTGCTTATAAATGAAGACCCCGTAATATATGCATGGTAGAATTAACGTTTTCCCCCTCCTTCATTTTTCTTAAAGATGATCTTCGAAATGTGTCTCAAAGGGTGAGCTAATTTGGCAACCCCAAGTTCATCTATCGGTGGTACAAAATCCCTTTTAAAAAGCATGGAAACTTATGAAAGAAAGAAAAGCTGGATCATGAAACAACTGCAAAAAATAAAGCAACTTAAAGTAATCGGAACAATGCCATACGAATATTATTATACTACCTGCTATAATACTATACTACTACAAATGCAATTTTTCGTATATAAAATGTAGAAATATATCTATACAAAAACCAATTACATCTGCGTCAAATATTAATTATTTCTTAATATCTGCGGTAACACAATTTCACCTTATTAGCACTATTTTCCGCCTTTTTTCGCGCCAAAATATTCCCTCAGCTTGTACAAGATCTTTCTATACAATAATTTTACGTGTATTTCAAATCGTTCTTACAATATCGAACATGGCTTCTTCACTTTTTGCTGAACTTTCTTTGCGGTATAGATTTTACAATTGGGATCTCTTAATACACATTATATTTTATTAAATGTTTACTGAAGCCAAATATTTCAAAAGGTCAGAACTGTGGAAGAAATATCTTTAAAATATGATTAAAACAATTTGCCAAGGAAGGATGACTTTGACTATTAGACCTTATATGATAAGGTATACGGTATTATTATTAAAACAGTCTTTTTTACTTATTATTACTCTATTTCATTCTCTAAACTTTCCTGTCACTCCATACAGCACCCAATTCCTAAATGACAAACTTTCTACAATATCCAGGGGGCAAATTACTAAGTTAAAACGGGTCTCTATTTACATATGACTTAATGTAATACTCTGCTCAGCCAAGTCTACCGAAGACGCCCTACAACCCTCTTCATCCTCATCCTCATCTTGCATCATACGCCCCTCCTCCAAAGCACCATCCTTCTCCTCCTTACGCGAGCAGAGGCCCTTGGGCAGACACCCCGTGGGCACGAGTAGATACACCAGGTAGACGAGCCCACAGCTCCACGCTGAGCACAGTTTGAGCATGACCGTCCTCCAGCTCCGGTCAAAGTCCGCATGAGGCCTCGCCAGGTCCCCCGGCTGGAACCACTTTGTCAACTGCGTCGTGGCGAACATGAGTGCGAGGGAGAGGATGAGGTGAAAGCAGGGGTAGTTGTACTCCTTTCTCGGTGGGGGCCTTGGCAGCGAGGTCGTGGCCGGCTCCAGGATGATGTGCTGCGGTGGGAGTGGGACTGGCACCGGCGGGGGCGGTGGGATCGGCGGCAGTGGCAGCACCTGGTGCCCATTTGTGATGATATGTTTATGCTGGCTGAACCCAACCAGCGAGTCGCTCTCATTGAGGCAGAGACAGGCTGTTTGCGGCCTGGACACGTCCGTCTCGCTGCTCGCCTGCGACGTCTTGCTCTTGTCCTTGCGCATGGGGCAGAACCGCACGGCCTTTTTCGGGAGCAGCAGCAGCCTTTGACGTCGGGTAATCGCTTTGCCCTTTTCTCCTTTCTCATCATCATCATCGTCCGTCAAATTCTCCTTTGATTTATCGTCCAATTTCGTCTTCTTCGCGCCTTCATTTTTCACCCGTCGCTTCTTATTCTTCTTGCTCCCCTTGACAACCAACTTTGGCTTCATCCAATCAGAGTTGATGTAGCATACCGTGAAGAGCATCATTACGATGGCGGTGCAGGCGAGACTCTCCTCAACGAAGCGGCTGTGCGGCACCAGGCACGCCAGGTCGTCCTCGTCCATCAGGAAGGAGAGCTCCACAGCGCCGGGGGTCTTGGGCGCTGATTGCATTGCAGTCCACACCCAGTAGGTGACGTAGACGATCACCAGGCCGGACTGGAGCAGCCTGCTAGCGTAGACCGTCTGCAAGAACTGCGCATGCGCGACGTGGCCACTGGGTGGCCCGCGTGCGCATGGGGTCATCGCTGCTAGCACCAGGCAGATGCAGAAGCCAGTATTGAAGATGAGGATGAACTGCTTCGTGAGGCAGAACTGCTGCTGTCCGTGGATGAGGAAGAGCGCGATTGCCATGGTCAGCCACAGAGAGATGACGACGAATGCAGCAGCGGCCTCGAGCACCTTCCACGACCTCCGTGCGACGCCCATACGCTGGAAGGTGCCGCACACCGTATTGGAGAAGTCAATGAGGCATGCGAGCTGTATCATGATGAACACCCAGTTCCCCAGCAGACACAAGTAGATCCAGCCCGTGTGCAGGTTGCTAAGGTGCGAGATTGGCACCACGAACGTGGACACAATGACGCACAACACCAGCAGCACCTTGAAGAACCAGAACCCGTTATGTAGACACGCCCTGGTCGGCCCGGCCACAGTCAAAGCTGCCATACTCAGGAAGAAGAAGCTGACGGCAAAGCTGACCTTGAACGCGGCCATGTAGCCGGTGAGCTTCAGACAGTTCTCTCCCATGATCTTGAGGTCGGTGCAGGTCGCGTTAAAGTCCCGGAATACGGACTGAAGCTGACGTTGCAATGCGGGGAGCATGAGCGCTGCCAGCAGGGATGTGGCCGCCACCAGTAGGAATGTGTAGAGGAATTTAGTGCTCTTGGTCTCCCGTACTGCTGGGCAGCAGCGGCAGCAGATGCGGCATGGCCGCGGGCCGCAGTATGCGACGATTGAGGTGCCGCAGCAGTCCGGACGCGCCGTCGTGTATTGTTGCTGAGTGCTTGTTAGGGATGGTGGCGGCGGGTAGTCCACACTGGTGATGGCTGCAGCGTGGGAGTAGCTGTGGCTGTGCTGGGACAGGTCCGATAACTCGTCCTCCTCCATGCTGTTATTGCTATATGGGGTTTAATATACCAAATTAATAGAAAACAAATATATAACGGATATAATTCAGATGTACAGAGAGAACTTTCTAGAATGTTGACCATTTGCGCATCATCGATTATTCATACGGTAAAGTTAAAACAGATTTCAATACATTCTTCTCCCAAGACGTAACTGGTTAGTAATTGTACATCCAGACCGCCGAAATTAAAAGGTTATTGGATGAATTTTAATTATAAAATTGTCTAGCAAAAACTTAACGATCTCAATTAGATACCAATTTGAATAAAATATTACGATTCCCAGGCAACGGCAAAAGTTTTAACAAAAACTTCAAATCAATCATATTTAACTTTCAAAATGAACCGACATTGGAAAGGGAGTTATTTGAAATACTCGGCATTGATTTCATGCCCTAATTATTATTATTACTTCTCATCATGTAAAACATTGTGCATCCGTGGTAGTATTTAAGGTAATTATGAAAAAATAGTGTCAAAAATACATAAATCATTATTATTTTCATATATCACCTAATATGTCTTATAGCTTTCTCATAATAATAATTCCACATATTCCTTGGACTTTATATAATAATTACATGATAAAAAAGATCACTGGAGTTACCGCAATTTAGACCCTCTTTCATAAATAAACCCTATTGGACCTTGTTCGTAAGATGTTTGGGCGCGTCTGCAAAGAGGTAGCTGAGCTTGTACGCCTCAGCCACGAGCACGTTGATCTCGGCGTCGCCCCACTTGGCCGTCGGCAGGTTCTGCAGGAACATGAGCAATGTGTGGAAATCCGTCTTCTTCATGAGCTCGCCCTTCCAGTGGATGAGGAAGGCGGCGCACACGTACAGATGGAACCGGGAGAAGCCGTCGCCCTCCTCGGACAGGTACGTGTCCCACAACCGGATCGTGGCCTTGATGGGCAGCTCCCGCATGAGGATGTTGTTCATCCAGCGGAAGGCGAATTGCAGGTAGAGCACCTCGTGCGACACCAGGTGCGCATGCAGCTCAGAGTCAATCCGTTGCACCAGCTCCTCCAGCTGCTTCACCTTGAGTTGTATGCCCGGCTGGGCGAATGTGTAATTGTCCTGGATGCCGTCGAGTACTTTGGTCAGGCACCAGAAGGAGTCCGCCTCTATGGACGCGATCTGCTCAGCAGACAGCTCCTTTTCCACGTCCACGTCCGCTAACAGCTTCCCACCGCAGTAGTCCTGTAGAAAGACGAGGAAGAAAGGGGTGACAAGGTCGTTAATGCCCTGGACGTAGCCCGAGGCCGGGTGTCGGATCGCCCAGATGTACAGAATCCGCTCAAAGATCTCCTGCACACAGCGCTGCTGGAACAGTCCGATCACGGGGCTCATCCGCGGGATGTCGATGTGGATCTGTCTGTACGTCTCCTGGTGAATGTCCGTGTCCTTGGTCTGAAAGTATTGCTGGATGTATTGCTGGTACTCCTCCTGCTTGCGCTGGATGATCTCGCCCTGGCGCAGTGTCGTGCCGGGCAGGTAGCCGCAGAGGATCTTCCACGCCTTGGACCGGCCGCGACGGGTGAGGCCAGACCACGACATCTGCCGAAGCTGGTCCAGGTCGATGTTGGGGCAGTCCAGCAGGCGGTCCAGCTTCTCCTGCTTGGACTGACAGCCGGGCGAGCCAGAGTTGGACGCGGTCGACTCCTTGCGACCGTTGATGACTGAGGAGGACGGTGAGTGGGTGCTCGTGGCAGGCGCGGACGCCTCGGGCGGGGACGGGGGCTTCTTGGGGCTGGTGTGCGCCGCAGGAAGGGTTACCGTCGCTGGTGGAGCAGGCTGATGTGGCCTAGGTGGCGACGACGGCGCGTCATCACTGACCGTCCACGCGTCGCTGATGCTAGCCTGGAAGTCTTTATAGCTGGCCGCGGGCACTGTGTTTGTAGTAGCACCTGCCGCGGCCCCGCCATTGCCCTTACCCTTGGCCTTTGCGGCGGTCTGGTTCGGTCTTCCCGGCAGAGCCGAGATTGAACTTGTCTTCCAGAAGGAAGTGGCTTTCTCATACTTTCGTGAAGAAGACATTCAATATTGGGGAGAGAACCCCAGGTGGGATCGGAGGCGTGGCAGGCTGGGATTCCTTTTCTCTCTCTAAGAATAAGAGATAAATAATCAAATGCAATCAAAGGTCAGTTGTTGCACGAGACTGTCGTCTTGTCCCCAATAGCTGTACCTGTTCTTCTGCTGGGTGTTTTGAAGGCGTGTCCGCCTCTCTGGGGCGTGCTGCTGTCACCTACTGTTGAGGGCGTGTCTTTGGTGGGCGTGCTTGTGATAATTCTCTGGTTGTCTCCGCCTGTTTCTTGCTGATGATGACGTCTTATTACTTTTTGCAGCAGCTACTTCTTTTGCTTTGATATTGGGCAGGCAGCCTGCATTAAAAGGGACGATAACAGAGTCCAATAGGTGACACGCCAAGAGATACAAAAGTAACTCCAATCCTACATTTACACTACTTACATAATATTTAAGTAACTAACTTCTCTTCCTTTGAAAACTTGGGCAGTTATCACACAAGTATCGCCCTTAAAATGTCATAACTCCAATATATTTCCATGTATTGGATATTGTTATGGGCCCGTAACATGTTTACCCGTCATCCCTGCGCACTTTTCTTCTAGCTGAGGGCCTTTAGATCCATCTGACTGGGCCGAGCGAGCAGCAGGCTGAGCCCCTTTCTTCCTTTCCTATTCTTCTTCTTATTCCCGTTCAGCTCAGGCGTACTCTATAGTACTACGACCGCCGCCAAATGTGTGGACGGTGGACGGGCACCTCGGTCCCAAGAGGACGACGACGGCACAAAACGATGGATGGATGGCCACCGAGGAGATGAGGAAGAAAGGAAGGAGAAGAAAGTCCGAAATAAAAGCTCAGCAGATGATATGATACCAATGTTTCTTCCTATTACTACTTCTACGCCAGACGCACGGAAGAGGACTTACAAGTGTAGTAGCTGCATATACGCAAATATCGAACCAGGGAAGAAAAAACATCATGCACTGCTGACGGCACTTTCCCTTCTTCCTCATGGAGAAGCATGTCAAGGTTCAAAGATGATCTTTGTATGCGCATCCGAAAAATAATAATAAAGCCATATACAAGCCCTCCCTTTTCCAATTTCGCATAATTTCCTGACCCACTTTTTGTTCGAAGCATCTTTCAATTTGGCCTTTCTTCCTCCACCTTTTTGCATCAGCCTGGCGTGCGCAATAAAAATATTATTACCGCCATGGAAGCCGCATTCAGGTCACGCGGTGAGTGCGTGCAGTTGATGGGTAGCAGAGGCTGCAGAAGAAGTTTTTTGGGTGTGTGGAATTGGGCTACAAAAGGAACTCTCTAGCAAGGGAAAGCTCTCTCTTCACTAGACCTGCTGCTGCAACCCAAAAATCCTTCTTTTTTGCACCGGTGGAGAAGGGGAAGGAAAGCCGATTCCAATTTTTAGGAGCGGAAAACTAGCTTCCGCTTTTGATGAGATTTCTTTTCCTTTTTTAGCTGCTGCCCTCGCTTTAACATATTTTATCTAATTTGAAAACCTCTTCCATGAATAGCAAAATCGCCCTTGGCGAGAGCAATAACCGTAATGGCTTCTTCCATTCCTGTTTACTAACCCTGCCCAAAAATCATATTTCTCATTTCACTTTCGATTCCGCAATGCGGAAGCTAAATACAAATGATCATGAAAAAGATCTCTTCTCAAACATGAAAACGTCTGTTTGCGATGCATGATGATGTCCGTCTGATGTTCCATTTAGAGCTTCTGTGCCTGCGCCTGCCGCATGATATCGTTCTGCGCGGCTGAGAGGTGTGCGATCTGTTCCTTGGTGGTGTGTAGGCTCGTCTTCCAGGCGGTGAGCAGGCCGTGCAGGCTGTTCCAGTGCTGCTTGGTGAAGGTGCGGTGCATGGTGGAGGAGACGTGCACGACCTGGGAGGCCTGGTCGAGCTTGGCGCGGACGAGCTTGGTCTTAAGCACTGCAATAAAGAATGATGAACACATTAATATAAATATAATAAGTTGATAGGAATGTCTCTCAAAGCGCTAAAACTACTCACAGTCAATGAGGAAATCCTCGACCTCATTATCCCCAAGCTGCATGTGCGTCTGAATCTCAGCAAAGGAGATCTCGGACCGCGTCTCCGCCATCTGCATGAACGTCAGCAGCTTCATCTTGGTCATGTTATCCTCGTGGTTCAAGCCAAGCTTGTTCACAAACTCCTTGTGGCCGTCATAGAACTTCTTGTACGCTTCCAGGTTCTCCGCGACAAAGATCTTCAGCAGGTCGTGGATGAGCTCGCCCTCCAGGAACTTGACCGGCTTCAGCTGCAGCAGATGGTCCAGCAGGAAGGTCTGCGGGTCCGCCAACGACGCAATGATGCAACGTTGCGCCTCCTCGCGAGCCTGGTTGGCGTTCTCCGTGGTGTACGTGCCCAGCAGCATGATCATGACCTCGGACGCGTGGTCCGACTTCTTCTCATTCAAAAGCATCTCGTTGAGGATCCGGAGCAGCTTCTGCATCTGGTCGTTGGACGGCTGCGCGTGCGAGAACTGGGACTTGAACGTCTCCATGTCCTTGTAGACCATGCCGATCTGGGAGACCTTGCCAGCGAGCTGGACGAGGTAGAAGTACACGTGGAAGCGCATGGGCGACACCTCGCTGAGGCTCTGGTAGAGCGACCACAGCACCTTGAGGCAGGTGAGCCCGATGGCGTTGTTGGGCGCTTTGCTGAGCTTCTCGCAGAATGCGAGGATGAGGTTCTCGCTCTTCTCTCCCGGCACGAGCGCCAGCATGGAGACGATTCCGTTGAGCACCTCCTCGATCTGTGAGGCGGCAGACTCATCGCCGTAGCACGCGTCGCACACGCCGATGATCTTGTGCAGGTCGTCCTCGAGGCCCTTCTCGGAGCACTCGGCGGAGATCTCGGCGCCGAGTCCCTTGAAGTACACGCGGAGCTCGGTGGCCTGGAAAGAAGAATAATGGGTTAAAAGGAACTTGAGGTTGTTCGTGGGCAGAAACAGCGCCGTGAAGCACGAGCGAAAAGCCGGAAAGCGAATATAGGAACATTTGAGTAATGCAGTAATAGTTTTGGCTTTATAATAGGTGTCAAAGTAATCAAAAGGAATCAAAGGGCTCTAAAGATGTTTAGAAATAGTGGATCGTATCACTTAAAGGCCTTTAAATAGTCTAAATCCTCCGAATATCTTGCTCTTCGGTCCCTCTGCTCTTGCTTTTGGTGTCTTCCTCCTTTTGCTTTTCTTCTCTCTCACCTGCGCCTCTAGGGTGATGTCGATGAAAACGGGCACGTTCATGTTGGACGACATGGTGGCGGCCGTAAGTGGAGGAGGAGGATGCGGGTGTCGATGAGGCTGGAGGCGTCCAAGATACTCGAGTTGACAAAAGTCCACGCCTGTTTCAATCTTCAGGAAGCCGAAGCTGCTGCTGCCGAAAAAAGAAAGAAAGATGAAAAAAGCGGAAGGGATGAAACATCATAGAGGAGGGGCGAGACGTGGAAACATAAAGACATTTCTGGAAGTTAATTCAATCTACCTGAAGGTGATTTTCTATTTATAAAACACTCCTTAATAAAGTACTTAACCTACGGATGGAACTTGAAACGATAGCAAATCTTGCGGTTCACAAATATATTGCTTCAATAAAGCGGCCTCCATCAATAAAGTCGTCCCTGACTCAGCTGCCGTCCTCAGCCCGTAGAAGGAAGATATAAATAGAAAAATTTCAAAAAGGCGCGCCAGGCAGAAGTGAGCCTCTCCGACGCGCCTCTACAGGTGCAAGTCCGTACTAAGCAGCTATTTAATGCGTTATGTTACAAAAGTACGGTCGCCTACGATCTATACAGGGCACATATAATGACATTTTATTGTCGGATATCATGAAGCAGGCTTCTAAGACTTGATTCTATTAATCAATATTTCAGTTATAGTCAATAGGCTACCAGTTATAAGCCATTAATGTTCACTTAATAAATTTCAAACTTGTGGCGGGAAAGAAGAAAATTTCAAACTTGTGGCGGGAAACATTTCTTGGTAGTTGCTTTCCACGGGAAAAAAACCATCAACTACACTCTCGTTGCCCCGCTGGCTCTATATATAACACGTACGGCATTTCCCGCTCCTGGTCCGGCTCCGTTTCCGCCTCAGAGCACTCCCGCTCCTTGTCCGCCTCGGAGGAGCAGATAAATGACTGCAAGTCCACGTCGGGTCGTTCCCCTCCAAGGCGCTCAACTCGCTCCTCATGGAGCAGCTTATGCAGATGTGGTTCACAGCGTCAGCGTACCCAGTGCAGGACATTTATTGAGTCCTGCAGCTACGGGTTAAGGAGGGCGCATCATCTCAACAGTGTCCAACCGCAAAAACTGCCAGATGCTGCCTTCAAGGGATTGACCTCTTTTGCGTTCTCCACGGCCAAGATGGTTGAGACAGCAAATGAAGTTGTAATTTACAGCCGGCAAAGGATGCTCAAAATGTATTAGTAAATTTTATACGTTTAAAAATAGTCTCATTTTTATACTTTGTATTTCCTTAAATATAACAAAAACTTAAGAGTACAAAATATATCAGATTGTAGCAATATTCAATAAACTTATGCACAATTGATCTCGTTCAGATGTTATAATTTGACTATTTTTTTGTTAAAACTGATCTCATATGTAGATGTTAAAATTGGTCTTCCTTTTTAGATATTAAAGAGTACTGACATTTCAGAGAATTACTTGTGAGCAAGCTTCTTAAGTTTGTTGCTTCCCATTTTTGTCTGTTTCTCATTTTGCAGACGGCCATTAGTCCACTTGATGTTAAAGTAGACCACTGTGCGTGCCACCAGGGATGTGAACTTATTCAAGTGGGTCTTGTTGCAGAAGCCGGGAAGGGGTCGCAGGTAAGTTGTGCAGGAGAGCGTGATGACGGCAATGATGTTGGGCAGCTCAGGGTGCTCGTTGAAAACCTTTGTAGCCACAAGGAGTACACAGCGGATGTAATCCAAGAGGCTGGGCTTGCACTTGTAGAGGGCGACGTTTTGACCGGAGTACCTGAAAAATAATTTAAATCCAATTAAATTTGAGAAATGTGCGGATCAAGGGTTCTAACTGGATTAGAATAAATCATATATTATAGGAATTCAAGTTTACCAAGATTATAAAAAAAAATCTTTTTTTACCTCTTTAGATACATGAAGAGCTCGGATTGCGTGGCGGCAACAGGATTAACAACTTTGTTCCCGAGTTCCTGGCAGACAGAGCATGCCTTGTGGCCTTCAAGGTGCTTCTTGAGGAAATAGCCGCCAGTGTACCCAAGACCATTCTGCTCTGCCTCATCCAGGCGTGTTCCTGCTGCCACCATGACGAACTCCACAGGGAGGACGGACTCATTGGGGACGCGCACTCTCTTTGAACCAGCTATCATGGAGATCAAGTTGACGCT
>LR139606.1:0-29592 GCA_900659605.1 Tisbe holothuriae | reverse complement strand
CTGACCCACTCCCTCCATAAATCCAACCAGACCCACTCCCTCCATTGGACCATCCAGAGCCAGAATCTCCATTACCCTGCCCACCACACATATTGTGTCCCCTATCCCCCTCTCCTCCACACCTAGCCACCGGGGCCCAAAACCATGATCCTGTTGTTGGGCAATAATCCCCTCGTATAATATTATCTCCTTGGTTCCTCCACACAACTGGAATTGGCCCTTGTCCCTGATCATTACACATGCCATCAGATTTACAATATCCCGGCATATCCAAATGTCCAATCAGATCTGCATGATGTTTTCCAGAGTATATGTTGCACAGCTCCTCTTCTGTTGGCTTGCTCCCTCCAAAGCTGCCACAGCTGTTGCACAACCTCTGTCCACACCCACTGCCCAGCCCTTTCTGTATACCCCTGACAAAATCAGTGATTTCCTGTTTTGTATTAGCCGACATACCATTGGTGACAGCTTTAATGACCTTGTAGATCTTTTTAAGGTCTTTTTCATAAGGGCTATTTTTGTTTGCCTTAAGAACACTACTCCAGCTTTCTTGTAGAACATTAAAGACTTGTTCCAATGATTCTTTCTCAAAAGGAAACTCAAAGTGCAATGGAAGCTCATCAAGACCTATTAGTAATGTACGAATGAATAAGTTCATGTGATGCCACCTTAAGAAAGGCTTAGCATAAGTCATTTTTTTCAGAAGATCAAGTATATTTTTTGGAAGGTCTGACTTTTTCATGACCTTGCACAATTTAGAATTGGGTTCTTGATCCCACATGACTTCTTTTATACATTCTTTGATTTCATTGGTAAAACAATCCTTGTAATTCCCTGGCTTGGTAATGCTTTTTAGAAAGTTGAAAGCTGTCTGAGTAATAAGGGATGCCATATCAAGAGAGTTATCAACAAGGTTTGCTTTTTCTGGTAAAACAGGCACATCAAACCCTTGTGGTAATCCGGCAGCAATAGCATTAAATAGCTCATTGATATGTATGTCCTCAAATTCAAGAAAGTTGGTCGGTCTCTTTTGTCCTTTTGCAATGTGTTTGTCATAAGAATTTTCAGTCAAGAGTGCATGTGAGTTTGATGGCTCCATTATTTGGGAAACAGTACATATTCCTGTCCTTATTGATTCATAAAGTTTGCCTGCAATATCCACATTATCTACTGTTATTTTAGCAAGACCATTTAGAAGAGATAATATGTGATCAATATTGTCTCTGTAAACACTGTCAATGACATTATTAATTTGTTGCATGTCATTTTGCAGTGATACAATCATGGATGAATAAGGAGATTGTTTGACAATATCTATCTCCATGTACAGCTGTGTTAATGATGTTATAGTCTTGCATTGTAGATATGTGGGTTTCCCTAAGGTAGGTAACAATGTGTTAATAAATTGGGGCAGTAGAGCTCTTTGGCTATTAAAAATAAGTCCATCTTTATTTTGATCTGAAAGGTAGGCAAAAGAAGTGAAATTGTTGACCATGTAAGATCTGGAACCAAAGGACAAAAAGTCAGGTACAACTTGACATGTTGGTTCAGGTACATGTACAATTGTGTTACAATCCCTGTCAATTGGCCAGAATAGGAAATTGTTACTCCTATCCTTATCTGGAATCAGCTCAAAAGGATCCACAATCACAACCAAGAAAGATTTGGAACACAAATCCCAATTACCATCAAATGTAATTGGCATCCTGGTGTTATCCACGGCAAGTGATAAGCCAGAGTCATCCACTGTGTCAAGGACTCCATTTGTAAGGTGAGATGCAAGAAGATTGTAATCATGAATGATACTGGACTTTGTCATTTTTGAGATTCTTTCAGAGATGGTCTCCTTACTGGCCATATTTGCAAGGGCTTTTTGAACCTAGATATGCAGTGTATTATATTATAGTGCATAAAACTAGTGTTTTCTTCATACCTCAATGACCTCCTTTGCTGCATCCCAGTACTCTGCTAATTCTTTATTGCTATAGATAAATGAGACCACCAATGGAGCACTCTTAGCTGTTCTCTTCTTTAGAATACTGCCTCTATTGACCAGCTTTACATTAGTAATCCCTGCAGCATTAAACACCCCCAGCTGTCCAGGTGCTAGTGAAAGAGGCATACTTGGCACTGGGCTATCAATAAACTCCCCAATAAGGGCCAAATCTGCATCATCCAAATCTTCACCAGTGCATTCCAGATTGACCTGCAAACTTATGTAATCATTGACTACTTGAGTTTTTTGACCACTTTCTTCAGTGACAATTGCCACAATGCTGGCGAGCCCACAAAAGTCGTACTCAATAGTTGACTGCAGAAGATTTGAAATTCCTGGTTCAGTTAATTCAATTTCATTCCCAATCTGATGAAAACCATTGGTGTTTATGGGGTTAACTTTGTTGGGAAGAGACATGTTAGTTGCCAGGAATAGGCTAAACTTTTGACCTGCAAGGTATATCTTTGGTTCTATTGTTAGGCCACTGGAACAAGCTTCATCTATTCTATCACCATTACTAAGTTTATAAGGAGTATCTACAGGAATTTTTCCATCACATTGAAAACCTTGAAAATTTATATTTAGGCGCGGGTGCAAGCCTAAGCATGATGATACGGTCAAGAAGACAAGTAAAATGGGAGTTAAAGTCATAATAATGACAAGTGCTTCTGGCATGGCCAGTGAAACTGCACTGAAGCTAGGAAAAGGAAGCAATTTAAGCTACAATTACTTGCTTATGCAAACCATTTAGTAGCCCATTGCCATTAGTAAATATATTAAAGTCTATTAAATTGGTTACCAAATTGGACATAAATTATCGAAATAGGTGTAAGTGTTATATACAGAGCAGAACTGATATGGACCCTCCAGAGGCATTTATCTCATTTCTTCTGGTTGATTTCCCAGTTTATGCCGCCGTCTTGCGGCTTCATATTATTGGCATGATAGAAAAATACTCCATTTTGGGTTGGATAGTGCGTTAATATTAGGTTTTTAAAAGCATGATCATAAAAGAGAATCTTAATTAACTCATTCTCTTTAGCAAAATTTACAAATAATAGTGTAAGTAATAAGATTAGGACATGCAGGGTTTCATGCCAATTTTGGTTCTGCCAAATGAGACGCTAAATGACTCTGCAATTACTTAGCAAAAAGTTTGAAATATGCTGGAACAACAGTGTATTTATTGGTTCACTTGGGTGAAGATGGATTCCACAAAGCAAGAAGTGAACTGGTCTATAAAAAAGTGTAACATCTTTGGTTGGACACTAAAGTCTTAGTCACATTAGATGGGGCTAGGGGTTAAGATAGTCTTGACACCGAGTCTACAGCAAGTGAGCCAAGATGCTCATAGTTCAAAACTAAGAAAAGGGATATATATGGAATGGTAGATCTCCGAGCCACAGCAGCTAGTAGCTAGTCACCCAAAATTGAGCAGATAAAGGTTTCTTTGCTTCAGAGAGAATTTTTTCCGCCATTACTGTACCAACCTCTATCTGCTCCACTTTGGGTGACCAACTGACGTCTTGCTGAGAGTTATTATAAGAACCGCCATTCCCTATATATCCCTTTTCTCAGGTTCAAAACTACTCAGCTGAGAAGAGGTGACTTGGATCACAGAGCTCTGTAAACCTGGAGAAAGGGCAGACACGATTTTTCAGAAATCCTTCTTACCGGCATTTTACAGCAAAAGATCAGTAATAAAATCTCTACAGAATGTTCTAATTAGTTATGTCTGAAAATATTGTGTTTTAGCATGCAACATCTTTAATTGGCTTCAGTAGGAAGGTTACTTCGTAGACAGTACATACGGAAGAAATTCTGACTCCCGAAACCGGATTGGTGGGTCTCTTTGTGGATAAGAAATAGCAGACGCCAGAGAGCGGCCATTTTAAACATTAATTCATCCGCCAGACAGCACTACAAGTCTACTAACACCTTAGTGCGAGTTTCTTATGTGTCGTGCAATGACTTTATCTGGACTTTCCTTCATTGGAATGATTATAAGATATGAATAAACATTTTTAAAGTTCCGCTTGGTCTAGTGCTGAAGCACACCCGGATTAGGGTGCGCTCGAATTAACACAGCCAGAGCCAGTTGCTTAACCCGGATTAGGGTGCGCTCAAATTAACACAGGTTGGAGCGGGCGTGACGGACAGACAAGAGGACAAACACACCGACAACTCCAGTTGCTTAACCCGGATGTGTGTTTCTTTTCCCTGCTGGTAAAAGCGCAATACAATATAAGTTGTCAGATGGCGCCCTACGTTCAGACTTCAGCAAATGATAGTCTCATCGAACCGTACTTGCCCCACTTTAAGTACTCGTAAATTCATAACTCTCATTCATCTACAAAACTATCCGTCTTCATCCCTACTGGAGAGCGCGGAATCGGCTTCCGAGTATAGAGTTGGACCCATTCGTTCCCGCGCTTGAAATTTGAATGGTGTCCGGCCAGCAATAACTCCTCTGATTGGCTGAAAAAAAGAATAATAATCCGTGGCCAGACATCATAATAAAGTGTAGACCAATCAGATACAGGCATTACAATAGACAATTTTGAATTTCGGAGCGCGGGAATAAATGGGCCCAGCTCTATGGAGAGAACACTATCCTTGAACAATGACACCTGTATCAAGAGGAGACAGATCTTCTTTCCTTTTTCTCACGCCACAGATGCTATGCGTCCCAGAAATGTGATATCTAGTACTGATGTACTAGATACAGTTCTTAAGGTATTACTCCCTAACTGTAGGAGATAAGATAAAACTTATTTCAAAGCTTACTAATGGCTAGTCATTTGCCATGAGTTTTGCTTCAAAGGGGTTTTGATTAGACCAAAAATACTTGAAAGACGTTATGCGTCCCAGAAATTGGAAGTTCACTTCAATGACTGAAGTAAACTTTGACGCAATGCACTGCTGCCACTGCAGATATGAGACATGTGACACAAACTTTGATTAAATGTTTTATGCTATATTTGGGACGTAAAAAAACTTTTATTTGTGGTGTTTTAATATAAGGTGTGTGTGAAGAATTTTTCAAAATCAATCAAAAAAGAGCCGTGTCCTCTAATACAGTGGTCACTGCCTTGAGATGTAATTTCCAATTTTGACTAAAAATTTGTATCATAATTTTAGTATGTAAAATGTAAACAGTTGGTATCATACTCTCATACTGAGTACAGCTTACTTATTACCGCGGAAACCAACCCCAAAATTACTCTCCTCTATCTTTTTGAACTTCATAAGAAAGTTTCTCACTGTCCCCATTTACGAGATATAAGCTCTTGTAATATGGACACGAATTATGAAACACCCTGTAGAGGATTTTAATGAATCATTTTGGCGGGAAGATAAAGGTAGTCAGACAAACATTGTTTAAATAGACCATGCATATGACCATGCATTACAATATTATCTACTTGTACAAGGGCCCCTATATTTTAAAATATAGAGGCCGTTGGCTCGTAATATTACAGCAACGCCTCCTTCATCCCTGATTACAGGTATAGGCTTGCGTTTTGACCCCTCGCGACTTGACATATACACCTAATTAACACAGTTTTGTGTAATTTATGTGCGTATAATATCGGGTTGGATTACCGTATACAAGTAGTCATATATAAGTTTAATAATCAACTAAAATGTAAAACGTACTTTACAATCAAGAATTCTCCCAATTTGATATTTAATTATGATCAATTATTACATATAGACGGGAATAAGAAGGGCAACAAATTACAGACAATTTAATAAATGAATAGAAAAGGGCTTTCTAATAATTGACCCTGTGCATTTAAACTTAATTATGAAATTATGGCCTATTTATAAGAGTCTCTGTAGGAATGTACAATAAATTAGTCTACCTTAAAATGACAAATATGTTATAAGCAAAATTTAATTGGTCTTAAATTGTATAAATCCTATTTTTCATTTATATGTACATATTATTATATGACATAAATTTAATATTATTCATTGTAAATAATCATCCAATGTAAACGCACTATAGTAAGATGTTTATATCGGCCAAATTGATCTTTATTCTGTACTCGTATTGTTATGCCAGTATATTGCATGCATCATAGAAATGATCCCATATTTAAAAAGCTCTCACTCCAGTGTCCGCAAAAGATCACTATAACGATAGAAGAAAGAGGAACATAGAAGGGAATGAGTTTCTAGCTGAGCTGTTCATGACTCAGAAATGCGTCAAGTCGCGGGATAACTTCACTTTTTGCTCGCCAGATGGGGCTACGGCTACAGGGTGTTTCTTATATAGTGCCCTATTGTATCCTTCAATTACAACCCTTAGAAGTCAAAATTTAACTATCCTTATGAAGTTAAAATATGTAGAAAATAGATAGAAGTTTTATATGGAACAACATTAATTTTCTTTTATGGCCTCTCATTTGTACTAAGAGGACTGGAACTCACAGTCAGGCTTTTTGCCCCTCCCAAGAAATGCCACTTTTCAGGTGCAATTCTGGAGCCTGTGTTTTGGAAATCAAGCAAGGCTGGCTATCCCAAGTCTTAAATCTATTGAAAATAATCTTTTAATGGTACTCAAATTAAATTTAAGAGACATTTTACTTCAAACACTTTTTTCCTAGACACCATATAACTTGCAAAATGGGGCATGATGAAAATGCCTCCCCAAATTTATACTCAAAATGAGCCATTTTGAAGAGCTTCTCTGGAAATGACCAGTTTTGGCAAAGGCTGCCAAGTAGAGATATAAAGATCTTTTATGAACTTAAAACCCATCTATAAAAAACTTAATTTAATTTTCTTCAATTTTTAACTTCATAAGTACTTCCAAAAAGGCCCGATTAAGGCCTGTTTTGGGCGTCTACAATAGGACACTATAAAAGAAACACCCTGTACTATTATAGTAATATTGTTTAATACCTTCACCAGTAGATAGAAAACTGCAATATATAATGCTGTCATATCTTGATATTCCAAAAAGGCAAGGCAAAACTAATTCAATTATTGATGTTGCTTCCATTGATCTAGATGGTGAAACTCTGAAGGTCAAAACTTTATGGCCCTCGTCCAGGGTATTAAGAGTCTTAATGTGGTCATTGAAATGCACTAGAATAAGCACTTTTTAACTACATTGTTGAAACTGACCTGCGGCTGCTGCGCCATTAGAGAGTTGTTGTTGCCCATGATGGTGGAGGAATCGAGGTCGCACTTGTCGCACAATTAGTCGCACGTGCGGCAAACGAGTGCCGCGGATTCTGGCACTGCTTTAAGTTGGCGTCGACACACTTGGATCAGAGCTAGACACAGTGGGCTGCGGAGACCGAAGAAGAAAGCAAGCAAGTGCTTCTTCAAGCCTTGAAAACGAAGCTCTCCATGTTGTTCAATGACTCGATGTTGACATCGGGGGCGAAAGTTGCGTCAGAAGAATCACGCAACCTAACAAGTTCAATGTTAGATGGAGGTTAAATTACTTCCAATCATGGCCAGTAGCAGAGATTCTTGATGTACCCTGGCCAGTAGTAGAATTAGAAACCACATGCTATCAATGAAATTTAAGTTAGTTCTATATATGTACATAGGTTAATTAGCTTTACAAACTTAAAATTGATAAAAGTAAAAATTCAGATGGCAGTACTGAAACAAACTTTAGCCACAGAATGGGCCTGCTCTATCACAATAAAATAGCTAAATAGCTAGATGGGTGCTGTGATGTAGACAATATCCCGATATTCTTGCTCATTGTAAGCTAGCGGTTCTTTTCGCCTGATTCGTCATCAAGTTTCACAGTGTGTGTAAATTCCAAAGCTCTTCTCAATTTGAACGTTCTCTTTATTTCCTTATGTTAAAAATACCAAAAATATGCTCCCGTTCCCCGGTTGATTTGCTTTTATCTCTTTGACGTGTCCCTGCTCCTGTAGGGAATGTTTGCCGCGCGCATCTCGCGCTCGATGGCGGGAGGGAGGCGGCCGCTCACGGAGATGGCGTAAACGCCCTTCTTGAACCTGGAAAAGAGAGGAACGAGGTTGAAAGTATATACAATTAGGTAGTTCTTTTGCTTACAGACGACTAATTGGTATAATATTTTACTATAGCGCAGTAGATTACGCAAGGAAAGTACATAAATGAGTTTACGCTATAGTAAAGCAACGAATACAGTTGTTTCTTGGATTTAATCCAGGAGTAGTTTGTCCAATTTAAGAAAAGAGCAGAACAGAAAAAGTTATACATTACTTTGGCAAATAATGTATTGCTTGTAAGCATGAAACAATGCTCCTTGCTGACTGACATACGGCTATTCACTGTATCTCTATTGTCTAATAAAGACTCAAAAGTGTCCTTACTTTGATATCCTCTGCCACTTTGCGACCCACGAGTCCTCCGGCTTGGAGCTGCCAATCAGGCCGTCGAAGTTGGAGGAAGTGCAATCGTAGACATTGTCCCTGCAAACAACAAACGGTTATTAAGCTATTAATGTTTAAGGTGGAAATACCCATCCCTAAAGAAAATGGGTCATGGAAGGGACAATCTTAACATTTTAAGACATTCAAAGAGCCCAAAGAGAGTTTAACGAGTCCTTTTAACATCCTCTTTGAAGCTAAAGTTTGCGCATCCTGGCTCTTGAGTGCTTGCTTTCTGTTCCTGTTCCTGTTCTCCGTTCTCACCTGTTCCGCTTCATGTTGAGGAAGACCTCGCAGTTCTCGCACCCGGAAGACTCAAACTGCTCGAAAGACTGGAAAACAAGAGAAGAGAACACAATAGATTGAAGAAGGGATTAGGGCATCATTATCATTAATTAGAAAAAGGCACTGCTAAGGCCATCGAACTGAGACAAGAAGGAAAGGTTGCTGTGGAAAAAAGGATTGTTGTGACAACATTGATGGAAAAAGAGCAGCTTAAGAGCTAATCCGGTAATAGGTTGAGTGATTGAAGCAAAAGGGAGGACAGACCAAGTACAGTGTTGTCTGTCTGTATGTAGTTTCCCTTCCATCTTGTCCTATTTCGATGAGTCTGACGAAAGATTCTGAGTTTTGCTTAACAACATTGCTAAACTGAGTATCTTTCGTCTAACTTTCAAGTAAACATTAGGTGCTAAAAATAGCACCCAGTAAACATCTCTCTTGATGCCTGAGCGCATAGATAAAAACACTGAACCTACTCTCCACCCACTGTCTCCACCCCATCTTGTTTCAGTTCGATGATCCACCCTCTACACTGAACCCCCTCTCGAGTCTCGACACTTTGGACAGTTCTACAAGATGGTCCGACCTTTCCCTCGTCTGCGACCCACCCTTCTCTTACTACTGCTTATCGCGCTCCCACACCCGTCCCAGCAAGGATCTCTCATCGCCCTGCCAACCCTGCCAGACCTCTCACAATGGTTCAGCGAAGACACCGGCGAGGACACAGAAGAGGACCAAAGTGTAGCTGTCGCCGTGGCCACGCCTAGGGACCTTCAGCACCACCAACACGAGGACTTGGCCCCGCTGCGGGCATCCCTGTCGCACATGGTGCGCGCTGTGGGCACCAAACTGCCTCTGCGCGGCTTTGCCTCCCTCGCCGCCGACCTGGGTCTGCCAGGCGCATCGCATATGCTCGCCATGCTCACGCCACCAAGAACGCCGCAGCCGTCGCCCTGGCAACGGCTGAAGAAGGCGCTGTGGGGCGAGGACAGCAACGCCGTCGCCGTCGACCAGTTCAGCCTGCGCTCTTTTCCTGCACCACAAAATTCCGCGATTGTTTCGCAGGGGGGCTCCACCTTCAATGAGGAGCTCCTTTCCCTGGTGGGCAGCTTCTTTGGAGAGCAAGAGTGCCTGCACAAGTTGGCCTGTCTCTCCGCGAGGCATCTGAGCGGCTGGAGCGGCGCGCCCACAGTCACACTGCTGCTGTCCACCGTCACCAACAGGCTCCCACAGCAGTGGTTGGCCCCTTACAAGGCGCTCAGAGACGCCATGATGTACAGTGTGAGCTGCGCCAAATACCGTTGTGATCATCAAAGGGGAGCAGCGAGTTGAAGTAAGCTCAGACACTAATTATGTATATACGAGGGCCAATCAACCATAGTTGAGACAAGCTAAATTTCTCTCACTTTTCACTAATATAAACTTTAAATTTATGGTTTGACATGTAAGTTTTGAGCAAGAGGAATAGATTTGAGCCAAGAAATGTTATAAAACTTGCTTCCTTCCTGCTCAAATAGCCTTCTAAAAAGAGGTACCATTCAAAAAGTCTACTTTTATAACATAAGAGCTGCCTCTAAAAAGTGCACTTCTAGATATCACAGGCATGCTTGCAGGGTCTTAAAATCAAGCTCTGAGTCTATCTAGTTGACCTGTATCAATCATTTGAAGAAATCTTAGCTCATATTTGTACCACAAGTCATACAAAGAAGGTGGGTGCAAATTGGCCCTCAAAAAGAAGCCCTGCTTTTCAAACTTTTGTGTTTGCCAAGAGGCCCTGCCTATATACTTTGGAATATTGGGCTGTGCTTTTCGGGGCATCAACATCTACTCATTGGCTGTTATTGTCCTAAGTTATAGCTTGCTAGTGTTATGGAAAGTGGGTATTCTATGGCAGAATCAAAAGCTGGAGACCTTGCAAAAAAATGTCATATTTTAGCCTCATGTAGCCTCACAATGGACGAAGTGTAGTAAGGGTCCACATTAGTATCTCAATGCTTAAAAAGGCAAGTTTATTAGTGAAAAAACGCAGATGTTGCCATTTGTCTCGCCGATGCTTGACTCGCCCTCGTAACAACATATTTCAAAGCGCTTTAAACAAAAAAGAACTTTATTATAATTGTGATACAAAAGAAACGACAACCAAAGGCTATCTTCTTGAGCCTTTAGTTTCGACTGACTTCATACTGTACTGCTGTGATGTCTTGCACGCACTGTACATAACTGTATTGTAAAACGATAATTAATTGGGACATTCTAGTGATTCTACACTTATACAATAACTTCATTCGCTCCTTAGGACTTAAACCATGACAAATATTAATTAAAAGGACCTTCAATAAAAGTATTTTATTCAACATGCATTAATTTCTCTTCTTCTACTTCTCCTTCTCTTTCATCGTACTGCATCTTCGTGCTTCTCAACGTTTTTCATTCTTTCGGCTAAAACCCGATAGCGTTCGGCGCCGATCTTTTTCTCATGTCGCACGTAGGTTCCATTTGGCCCGGCTGGCATTGGCACATGGCTGTGGGGACCCATGACCCTGGCGGTGAGCATGTGCGGTAGAAGTTGGACTTGTCCTCGATGGCTTGCAGATGGATCATCATCTCACAGTTGAGAGAGACGAGCTCGGTGGACAGCTCTTGCAGGCGACGCTCGGTCTCCTCAAATTCCTTTTCCACGTCTAGAACAAAAAAGAGAACGTCTGAAACGTACGTCTCATACAGCACGTTTACTATTTCTACCGTTAATATTCGTTATCTTGTTGGACGCCGAGTTAGCTAGCTCGTTAGCTCTCCGCTGCAGATCGATGGCCCTGTCCTTGGCGCTCCCGATGACGTTGTTCTTGGTAGCCAAGCTGGTGCTCACATTCTTGAACTGGGCATTCAGCTTGTAGAGAATCCCGTTAGCGCTGCTCGCCTGCTGGAAAGCGCTGTTGGCGGCGTCTCGAGCGAGCGTCACCCTCTGTTCGTTTTGAATGAAGTTCGTCTGGAGGTTTTGCTGCCGCGCCCCCAGATCGGATATGTCGGAAAACGAGGTGTCGGACGACAGTTTGGCCTCGTCCATGGTATTGGAAATCTAAGTCGCGTGATAAATGTACTGTAGCTACTCCAACTTGTGTGGAATGCTTGTAAACATTACCTGTGACATATCTTTCCTGGCCGTGTCAATGTCTCCTTGAGCCGCTTGGACTGCTAGGTCAACCTTGTTTTGGGCCTCGACGGCGTCAGCAAGGTTGGACGTAACCGACTCCGCCTCCTTAAGTGCTCCCTCGGCCAGCTCCTGAGTGTAGTTGGCCCTTCGCTTCAGCTGCTCTGCTCGCTCCAGATCATTGGAGGTCGAGGCGAGAATCTGGTCCACATTCGTCACGGAGTCGATGGCAGAATTGATCTGCTCAGCGAGATCCACAATCTCTGAGGACTCGAGCTCCATGCGAGAGTTCATGCACTGGGAGTCAAAGAGGATGATTAGCTTTCTTCCCCAATCATCTCAAATCAACGTATTTTGCCTCTCACCTCGTCAGCCAGCTGCTTAGCGCTCTCTGGCGTTGCTCTCTCCTCGTTAAAGAACTTATCCATGGACGCCTTGACCCCGTCTGCTCTTTCTAGTTCGCCCATGGAGCGGTTCCTCGCCTCACTGGCCTTATCGTACGCGTACTGCGCGTCCTGGGCAGCCGAATTTGCCCTCTGCTGCACCTGGGTCATGTCTTGAAGAATCTGCTCTGCTTTCTCGTCCTTTTCAACCAAGATGGTGTCCGCAGACATGGCAGACTTTACTGCATCTTCCGCCTGGAAAAGTAAGGAATGTTTTAGATAGTAGGACGACAGTCTTCCCATTATATCAAACCTTTGACAGAGCCCCATTGAGACATGCAAGTCCTCCACACTTCTGGCATCCTGCTCCACCGCAAAGGTCGTGGCAAGGTGCGTCCAGACTTGTCTGCCCGTCGCAGATCTGCTTGTTCAAGCCCGGAATTTTCCCTTCCAAATTCTCGATCTGGTCGACGATTTCGTCCAGCTTCTCCTGATTCTGGTCCTGTGTGTTGCTGAACTGAAGCCTCGAGTTGTTCATCAGCTTCTCTGTGGCCCTCCTCTGCAGCTCCGAGTTGGTGAGCATCCCCCCGTCAGCTTGGATCTCCCTCACTTTGATTGCCGCTTCGTCCGACCTGCGCTTGGCGTTCCTCGTGAGGTTGAGAGCGCCCTCCACGTTGGCCTCCTGAAGACGCGTCACCTGGTCCTTCATGTCGTCAGCCTTCACCTTCAGCTGGTCGGACTGGCCGCGCAGGAACTCGAGGTTGGACCCGCTTTGCACAAGCGACTGTCTGAGATTGGTGAGGTCGCTGTCCAGGTCCTCGAGGCTTCCCGTGGTCTCCCGCACCGCCGCGTTGATCCGCTCAATCTCGTTCTGCACAGCCACCAGCTCCTCATTGGAGATGGACGCGCTGTTGAGGATCTCGTTGATCTCCTGCACGTTGGCCTCCATGGCCTCGAAGTCGCGCGTGTACGCTCCGGTGACACCGGTGACCTTGACCCGCTCCGCGTGGCCCACGTGGAAGTCGGTCTGGTTTCGCAAGTCACCGAGGATGCGGTCCCAGTTTGTGAAACATTCCCCGCAGTCGCTGCAGCGAGGCATGTCGTCGTGGGGGATGAAGCGGTCGAGCACTGGGTGCTCCTCGCTTAAGGGCATTTCCTGCACAAAGCCGCGAGCGCATTCGTCGCACTTTTCTCCTCCAATACCTACGTTGGAAGCATTAAGATGATATTTGCTTCCAGCAATAATGCTACCATCACCAGATCTTCACGTTTATCCTTCCACCAATATAGGAAGCGGTTAATTTGTTTTAAGTACAGACAAGATAGCGCGTGTAAGCTTGAATAAGTTTTTACATATATAATTAATTGCTATGTGGCTACCACTAAATATCTTTCCTCTTCATACCTACACTGTATGCTGGCTTTACATTCCTCAATATTAAGCACGCAGCTTAATCATTATTAGCAAGTTGGCACTTACCCTCGAGACAGATACACGTTCCAGTCTTGTGGTCGCACTGATAGGACTGTGACCCATGCGGATTGCAATTACATGGGTAACACTCTACCTGCGGGTCGCCCCAATAGTTCTCTTCGCATTGGTCGCACTGGCGCCCACCGAACCCAGGTTTACAGTCGCACTGGCCGTCAAACTCATTGCAGGTTTCTGACGTTGAGCCTACTGGGTCGCATGCGCAATGCTCACAACCCTGGCCGGATGCAATCTTCCAATGGTCGGGAGCGCACCTTAAAATGGTTTATAAAAGTACGTACACGGTGACCACTAGTTGCTAAGAGTTATTATATTTTACCGGTCACAGCTTTTCCCCTCCACGTTTGGAAGACAGTGGCAGTCCCCAGTGAACCTGTCGCAGTCGAATCTATCCTTGTCGGTTCCCAGAATGTTGCAGACGCACTCCTCGCACATGCCGTTGACTGCGTCGCCGTAGAAGCCGGCCTTGCAGTACTCGCAGTGGTCGCCGTCGGTGTTGAACACGCACTTGAGGCACACGCCCGTCTGGAGGTCACAGTTGCCAGTCTCCTCAAAGTTCCAGTTGTTGCTGCAGTTGCAAGAGACGCAGGAGCCACCCGGGATCTCTGGATTCCCGTGGAAGTTGTCCGCACAGATCGAGCATCGAGCGCCTAGGTTGTCAAATATTGGTTTAAAGATTATGATTGTCAAGTGCTTCAATACACTTACCAGAATAGCCCTCATCGCATTCACAAATCGGCTCGTTGGTGGTTGCATCGAGGTAGCACCTCTCCGCAAATGAGTGTCCACTCGCTCCAGTATTGGGGCATGGACATTCCCTGCAAGGAATATCGACTCCCAGCACCGGGTCTCCGTAGTAGCCCTCGAGACACACCTCGCAATGGTGACCCTGAGTGCCCTCTCTGCAGTCATGACAAGCTCCCGTCTCGGCGTCGCATGTGTCCGCATGCCCGTTGCATTGACAAGGCTCACAATTGGGGAAATTCCAATATCCTGGCTGACACTCGTTGCAACGGCGGCCGTAGGCAGTCTCCTGGCAGTTACATTGACCGTCGGTCTCGCGACAGAAGGGATCGAAAGATCCAAGGTTGTGGCAATTACAAGCTAGAAATGGTAATAAGATACATTCCCATTCGCTGGTGGATAGCTAAAGTTTTACCTCTGCATCCATCTGCGCCGAATCCAAATGTGCCTGGCGCACACCGGTCGCATCGCCGGCCCACGACGTTCTTCTTACAGGGGCACTCTCCCGTGTACTTGTCACACAGCGTGGACTGCGACCCCGTGACGTCGCACTCGCACGGCTTGTTGATCCCGCCCCCGAACGAGAAGAAGGAGATGGAGTTGAGCAGCTTCTCACAGTCCTTGGGGATCTCGGGCTGAGGCACGGTGAGGAAAAGGTCTTTGCAGCCAAGGGTCTCGAAATCCACCTGGGCTTGCTCAGCTTCTGGGTCGCGATCCCACATTTCGAGGCTTTCTATTTTGGGGATGAGGGCAATCTGGAAGATAATGTTTGATGAGATACTTACAGATTTCAAAAGTCACCAAAAACTAGTTTTTATTTGTTCTCTCTAAACAAATATGGCGCGTCTCACCGAATCGATGAGAATGCTGGCCTTTGGATCTGGATTCGTCTCGTCGTACTGGTCAAAAGTGAGCTTGATCTGGTATCGCTTGCCTTCCTCCAGACAGAGCGGCTTGTCCAGAACGACAAAGCGCTGCTCTTTGCTCATCTCAAACGTCTGGTTCATGACGCAATCCGGACTGGCCACCGTCTCCGCAGGGCCGTCGATGGGGATCAGCTGCATCGTGGCGGTCTTCCAGTCCTCGGGCTGGCTGGGCAAGTGCTCGTAGCGAACGACCATGTCGTAGGGGTTGTCGCTGAAGATGGACGGGACGTCGAACGTGAGATCGGAGCCCTCGTAAACCTGCATAAATCCGAAGCCAGTCCACGTGGAACCTCCAGGTTCACGGCTAGGCTCGCGTTGGATCACCTTGGTAGGCTGAAAGTAGAAGAAGAATTGACGGATCTGTGACGCTGCTCTACCAAAGGATTCTTTTCCCTACAGGGTTCTGACTTCCAAATGCCAACTCTCCCTCAAATAGCAAGAAGTCTAGTGGTCCCGAGTAGAACCCATCCTCGACTTGGTCGCACTTCCTCCCCGACACATTTGGCCTACATTTGCACTGTCCAGTGATGACATCACAGTTGTTGTCATAGGATCCGCCAATGTCGCACTCGCAGGGCTTGCATCCGTGCGGGTCGTCGAAAGACAGTCCGTAGTGCTGGTCTAAGCACTGGTCGCAGTCTCGTCCAACCACGAAGCGCTTGCACGTGCAGTCGCCAACCTCCTGATTGCAGCCGTCATCAGATACGATGCCGTTGATGTTGCAGGTACACTCTGAAAAAAATCCATTTACGTGTTTCATGTCATTCATAAATTTCTCTGGTTTTAAGTTTACCCTGACATCCGTCCTCATTCTCGAGAGTAAAGTTCCAATATCCGTTGAGACAGCGGTCGCACCTGGGTCCCCCAACAAATGTCTTGCAGTGACATTTTCCCGACACCATTCCCTCCTCCTCGTCAGTTCGGGCGTCGCATATGCCATTGTTGGTCGTTCCGTCGGGGTCGCAGTCACATTCTGGAAGCGCAATCCCCTTGTAAAACCACCTTCGTATCATCAACATCCCCTTTCATCTTCTTACCCTTGCACACTTCTGCATGGTTGAGCTCGAGCACAGGATCCCTAAAGAATCCTTCCTTGCAGAGCTCGCAATGGAGCCCTTCAGTGTTGTGGGAGCAGCTGTCGCACACGCCACCGCTCACGTTGCCAGTGGAGGCGTAAACATAGGGGCTGAACAGACAGGTATCCGCATGGTCGTTACAGTTGCACTCTGAAAGCACAAGGCTATTATATAAGTATAAGATGAGCAAACTCCCTAGTCCAACAACTCACTCTTGCACTCGTTCTTCTTCTTTCCCGTCGCCGGCTGCCATGGCACATCATTGTGGTCATCCAGACAGTACTCGCAGTTATTTCCCTTGGTGTTGTGCGTGCAATCACACTTTCCGTGCACCATTCCCAAGATGTCTTTGTGCTCTTCCTTTTCTGGGAGACAGCGCTCGGCATGGCCATAACAGGAACAGGAGCCTCGGACGGTCATGTCGTAAATGGAGTAGTAGTATTTTTCCTGCGGAGGAAGGACATAAATAAGATACACCACTTAATAATGTAATCGTTGGTACCTTAATATCCAGTCGATTCGTCTCCAGATTCTCGTCTCCCAGAGTGTGTAACTTGGTCATGTGAATCCTGAGATTGGTTGTCTTGAGCAGATCCTGCACCTCCTTGGAGTAAGGGTTGAACCCAGGGCTGTTAATGTTGATGTTGGGCGGCAGCACCCTGTAGATGACGGATCCAAGAGTACTCGGCGTGACGCGAGAATACCTCGCTTGGCACACGGTCTCGTTCAGGAATCTCGGCGCCCCCTGATGAATTCCAGGGAAAGACTGGTCGCAGTCGTACGCAAAGTACCGGTGAATCTTCCACGTGACCCCCCAATCGTAAGACTTCTCAATGTACATCGCGGCGGGTCGGAACGTTTTGAACGTGATGATGAGATGCGTCACGTGGAACTCGGCCTCGAGGTCTAGCTGCAACGTCACCTTCTCCTGGCCATTCTCAGCCTGCCACCACGTCTTGTATCGGTTGGGCGCGTCCAGCTCCGGTGGCTCCATGCGGTACACAATATTGGCGACCCGATGCGACGTCCTCGGGTTCGAGGCGGTTCCCGAGTCCGTGGAGTCGCACCAGAAGCACTTTTCATCCTTCTTGAAGTAGTCGTGCAAATGTGAAAGGATGCAATAGCGCTCCCGGCGGTTCTCCCCGCACGTGGACGTGGACGACAGCTTCTCCTGTCGGCCGATGAGCAGGTTGCCGGTGGCGGGGTAGCAGGACCGCTCATCGCACCCGCGGCTCACGGGCGTGTAGCTGGAGATTTCTGGGGAAGAGAGACGACCGGCACCAGGGGAGATTAGAGGAGGAGAAGGGAGGAGAAGAGAGCGTTAGCGAGGTTATCACAGGAAGGATGAGCAAGACCGCCACCAAATACATTCTACACTCTATATAGTAATCCCTCAACCAAACTTACATCCTGGGCCAAAATGTGATGGTAATTTTTGTGGTTTTTGATCTACAGTTTGTGTAAAAATACGTGTCTAAAAATTGTGTATTATTCCATGTATAAAATATATTATTTTCCTACCCGATACAGAAATTATGGTGCAAAGAAGGCACAAGAGGAAATGGGCTTTTCTGAACCGCGCCATTCTCGGGCGAACGACTCCTTGGCGCTGAGTATTCGCGGTATTGGAGCTCGTCGTTTCCGAATGGAAAGCCTAGAGGAAAAAAAGGCTCAGTGATTGCTCTCATCCAATGAAAGTAGATCCAAGATATATATATTGATCTCATCCAAGACCTCGGTTCCTCGTACTTGCCTGGTTGTGAGAATCACTCAGCTGGCGGAGGATCGTTGCATTATGATTTCCCGGCGAAGGGGGATCGAACACTGGACCGGAAACTACTCAACGATGTACAACACAAATGTCCTTTCACGATACAGAAAATGGCACAGGTTGCTAATTGAACAATTAAAGTCTTAACTTCCCGGCTGGTCTCACAGTTTCACATGCTCACTCACGTCACTCCAAGACGGCTTCGGGGCACTGCTTTAGACGGAGACTTCTTGTTTTTTCCTCTACATCCAGTTCAACAAGAGCCAGTTTCTTCATCCTCTTACTTCTTTTTTTTCTCTCACTCTCGCAAACATACAGCTCCTCCTCCTCCTTCTTCTTCTTCTTCTCCGCTTAGTCCAGTGGCCTCGGTTCCATATCCGAAGTCAATTCGGGCATCTGGTTGACATATGTAGGAAAGAGATTTAAAGAAACAATTTTTCTTCTTCTCTCTCGATTCTTACTGGGCTGCCTAAGAGAGTTGAAGAAAGAGAAGAAGTGCAGTGTGAATGAATGTTGTTTAGTTAATAGATTCACACGGACTTGCGAGCAATGGGTCTCGGGTTCAAAGCTACTTATCAAATGACAATTGCATCCCCTAACCATTTACGGCTTTGGAATGCATATTGTTGTTAGTAATGCATGAAGAGCAATACTATCCAAATAAACCTCTTGTCATTCAATACATGTATATGCTTGTTTCCTTCTTGAGTGGGGCACACCAGCCTGGGAACCGCGATCGACCGCACGAGGCCCAGAAATGAACATTGAACATGGGATCGATAGCGGCAACAGCTTTTAAGTTGTAAGCACTGCTGGCTTGCAGGAAACAGTAAATAGTTGAAAATGAGGTCATTGAAAATCATCCATCAATTGGATCTGAGCTGACAATATTTAAAACAGACTTGTGCACTCTTTCCTTCAAAGATGATCTCTCTCTTTTTTTTTTATTAAGATGATGATTCTCTGCAACTGGCTAGTCAATGACATTAGGCTTGTCATCAAAACTTGTAGGCAATCCTTCATACTGCTCTTGCGGCTGAAGACATACATATATTAGGACCAATGATACTCACCCAATAACAATATAAGATATCTCCCAATTTGAGTGCTAAACCGATCATCAAACTTGCCTTGTTTTGATTTTCTCCTCCCGAGGCACCTGTTCGAGCTACAATAGACAGAACGGGTTTGCTGACCTGTGGTCAAGACCTGACTGAAGCAGCAGGACGACGGAGAGAATGAAAGAGCTCTTGAGTGTTGACCTGTCATTTCCCAGTTTGAAGAAGAAGAAGACTCGACGACACTCCTTTCATACAAAGGCGTAGCGACAGAATATTCAACTTTCAAGCATTGTGTTCAAGTTAATTTCAAATGCCAAGCTGCAGTAAACCGAAGCATTGAAAACAATACTAATACAAAACTGAAAAAGACTCGGCTACTCATGATATACGAAGCTGCATTTTTGTACCGTTGTTGCCTCATGCTTTCTTTGTGTGAAACTGCCTGTATATTCACGTATGGCGTTGTAATATTACGTTAAAATTACCGGTTTAATGATTTATGCATAACATATATTGATTTGTTGGGTCTTTAAAAAGCAATGCGAAAATGGTGATAATAGCTTATGGCAAAAAGTCAGAAATGTGCTTGTTTTAGATAAGGATGCATGGCCTGGGGAAAATACAACAGCAATGTTATGCGTATTTCAATTGGAGATGTCATTCAGTACCATTCTTGATAAAATAAGAATGCTCTAACGAGAGATGAAGTTGCCTTTTTCATCATTAGTTTAAAATTTACCCCCTTCAGAATGGATAAACAGAGCGTTGAAAAAATAGTGGAGAAATATTTGCCCTTTTTAGTGGCTGGGTTGGTTGTCCTTGTGGCAATCATTCTTCCGGTGACCATATCAAACTTTCACATCCTACACTCTACAGGTCGAAAATAAATGCCAGGACGTCTTTCATATGAATCATACTAAGGTTAGTTCTATTTCCCCGTCAGATTCTCAAGAGATCCTCTCTGGGCGGAGATTGGCATCGGCTCAAAAGTCCTTCGATGACCGAATTTCCTCCATAAGGACCTCGCTCAATAGAATCCAATCCGAACGAAAGATTCCTGGCCCTACAGGACCTAAAGGCAACGATGGAAGAACAGGATCGCCTGGAGTTCCGGGGCAGGCTGGTAGGAAAGGAGAGACAGGTCCAAAAGGGCCGACTGGATCAAAAGGTAGGATTAATCCCCAATCATAGGCAGTGATAAATTACGTATGCCGTTTCCCGGTTAAAAGTTATAGCTCTAATAATGGGTAGGGGATGTTGGTGATGCTGGAATAGCGGGTTCTATCGGACCACAAGGAATCCCTGGGGTGAAAGGCGATAAAGGAGAGAGGTGCAAGGAAAATGTTGCAGAAGCACTTATGATCAATAACAAAATTTATGATATTTTAGAGGTTCGGGTGCCGGGGATCCAGGACCAAAGGGGACAAAAGGAGATATTGGACCAAAAGGAGATAAGGGCAAGTCAATATTTTTACTCATGCAAATGCACAGATTAAACGAATCGTTCCCACAGGTGACGGTCCTCCAACTCCGTCTGGACCCATCAGTGAGTTGCTAGGATTACTGTCTACCGGCCCATTTGTCTCATTTCACTGTTTGCTCTAGCGAAACTTATTAATTCCGCCAACAAAGGCGAAGAAGCGACGTATTTGGTGACCTGCCTCAGCTACTGTCGCGACATAAACATCCAGCTGAAGGTCGACTCGGGCGACGCGGATCTGTACGCGCGTGAGGACAGCCCGCCCAGGATTGAGGACTCCAACTGCGACAACTGCCCACTGTGCAAGTCGAGGAGGTCCAATCTGGAGGACTCTTGCACTGGGCTGTCCACGTCGGACGGCTTCACGTTCTACTTCAAGGTGATCGCCCACAACGCGTTCAGGGGCGCCAACATAAAGGTGCACGGCTTCAACCTCGCAGAAGTGAAATTGTACGAAGAGGAGAAGTAGTTGTGAGAAATTTATGTTATTATTTTCCGTTTCTTTACATTAGAGGCCATTGCTTTTACTCTTAGTATAAAAATATAGCATGTTATCTTGTAATGTAGCCCTCGAGTTATATAGATGCACGTTTAGCAGCAAGAAATATGATATCCTTGCAGTTACTTATTGAATACCACAACCTTCTCTCTTTGTAGAAGAACATTGACGAATATGATTTGACTGCAGGAAGCCTAGGTATGCCTTGGAGATCTAGTTGCACTGTCGTCTTGGACGGGAATTTCCTTCTTCTTTCCACACTTGTTCCTCCTTCCTTAGCCGCTACTCCAACTGAAACTGCTGAGGAGCCGACGGCCCGCTCATGTGGTAGCGCGCTCCTCCTTCCCTGGGGTTGTAAATGGGCTTCACCGGGGCCGGTACGTACATGTAGTCCCTGTTGCCCAGTTCCTTGTATGCCTTCTGAACGGCGACCCAGAAGTAGAGGACGAGGAAGCTGGCGATGCACCACACTCCGACGGCAATGGCGCCCATGATGGCGCTGACGAAGAACAGCCCAACGCAGGTCACGCTCCCGCTGAGCATGAACACGATGATGAGCACCATCTGGATGATGAGATAGGGCAGCATGAGCGCGCGTCGCTTGATGCCCACTCCGAGCGCCATGAGCGCAGCCACGAGCGCATACAGCACTGCGAGGCCCGCCTCCACGGCGAGCAGCACCCACAGCCACGTCTGGATGAGGTCGACGGCGTGCTGCTTGGTCTCCTCGTCCGACCCAGACTCCTCGAGCACGCTCTCAAAGACGTAGAGCACGTTCTGCAGGTTTTCCTCGATAGGGTTGAACTGCTGGTCGTCGATGAGGAACGGCACGAGCACGGCCAGCTCCAGGGCGGCGAGGAGCACGCCGAGCAGGCCCAGAAAGGCGGCGCCCCAGTGGACAGACACGCAGCAACAGCAGCGGCGCATACTGGAGGATCTTGCTTAGAAAAAAAACCAGGTCCAATGGAGCCCAATGAGCCTTCTTTGACTGCAGCAGTCGTCGAAACTTCCCCTTAATGCCTTCGCCGCGCCCTTCTTCTACTTCTACTTCTCGATCAGTCGACTCTGCGCTTTAAGAGATAAGTCCCATCCAAGCCTCGCTTTTGCCTCCAATGCAAGCAATGTAAACACTGCGGAAGAGCAAAATCTGTGCTTAGTTAGTACCGAAGTTCGGCACTTTTTCTCCCCTTAGCCCCGCTTGGCTCTCCAGATCCAGCTGGGCATGCACGACGAGAGGTGTTCTCTTGTTGAGGCACGGCACACAATCAGCACACCATCGACGCCCGGCCTCGACCTTGTCGCTCTACGGAGGGTGACTGTGGACGAGGTGGATGCGCAGCACAAATTCCACAACTCTTGAGGCTTCCTTCCACTTCTGGAGTGTCCCTCTGGATCCCAATGCCTGGATCTTGTGTTTCAGTATTTGTTTGTGACTTTGTGTCTCCTCAAGTCCTCGTTCTCCTCAGTCCCTCACCTAGGCGGCAACAGTTGGCTGGCTCACTCACTCACTCACTCAATCTTTGCTGAGCTACGAAGAGACAAAAGAAACGAAAGAGCATCGAAATAGGACAACAATGGAAGGGAATCTACAGACAGACAACACTGCACTCTTTCTCCCTTTTTCTCTCAGCTCAGCTTTATAGTGACTGTCTCTTCTCCCCTTTATATCACCAAACCTCTTTCTAAAAGAGCTCTTTTTACATGAGTGTTGTCAATACAATCTTTTTTACCGCAGCAACCTCTCCATATTTACTTAAACCTCCTTGCGAAAGAGAGTCATCGGTTCACTCCATCGAACTAATACATGGGGAAAGGAAACTACACACACACTGTACCGTACTCATTCTCTTCTTTTTCTCTGGATCAGCTCTGAAGGGACAAACGATAGCGACAAACTCCTTCTCCCCTTTATATCACCCAACCTATTACCAAGTGGCTCTTTTTACATGAATGTTGTGATAACATTCATTATTTCCGCAACAACCTTTCCCTTGTCTTAGTTCGATGGTTCACTCGGCTGTCGTGCGAACGTCGTGCGGAGCGAGCGAGCGAGAGACAGCGACAAGCGCAAAGAGGGAAGCTGGGGAAAAACACGAAAAAGGCGGTGGCGATATGAAGCCGATGCACGAAACAGCGGAAGCATCGCAGGCCAGACTCCGAGTAAATGGAAAATATCCCGCCCGAAAAAGAATCGTCTTGGGATTATAATAAAGTCCCCAGTGTAACAACATACATGCACTTGTACTGCAAAAAGTAATTTTGCATGAAATTTGATCGACTTACAGAGCCCTGAGTATCTTGATCTCTGTCGACCTTTGCACCATTTTACCTTAAGAAAACGTTTTAAATACATATATTTCATTCCCCAGTGCATTTTAATCCACAAGACTTGTCAATGGATCGCGTAACATAACATGCCAATAACGCCATTTGAATACACTTTAACATACGTACGTGTGCATTTCAGAGGATCAAAATCTTCATATCTTTTTCTCTGAAACTTGACCGTGCGGCGCTCTTATGTCTCCCGACAATACTTTTTTTAAATGTACAAAACATCCATTTTTTTATTCAAACAAGCTAAAGTTTAAACTCATACGATGCAAAAAAAGGTCGATGTATTTTGCTTGGTGTCAAAGTAGGGCTCTTGACAACCTCCCTTGGAGCAATATTCAAAGACAACTGTAATTATTTTCTGTCGTTTGCTGTTAATGTTTACAGTAAACAAAATGCATGTTATGTGTTAAAGAAATTTAAGAAACAAGTTGCCAAGTTACTTTCTAAACATTACATATTAAAATATAGTGTTTTTTGAAAACCCTGCATTATAACAATCAGTCCCAGTCCACATAACATCTTTAGCGACAACTACGATACAACACTTTAAAATATATTATTATGCTGCTTTTCTCATTCATGCTTGTACAGTTCCAGTTCCCCTCATCAAAGCAATGGTCATCAATCCCACCAGCAACGCCATGATGGTCCCCGAGTTGGCCGCCACCCCCGCCGAGTCGAGCTGGATGTCCCCACACACCGGGGGACAGATTGGAATCTTGCTCTCATAGACCTCGATCACTTGCTCGTCCTTTCCGTAGCGGTTGGACGCCTCGCAAGTGTACTTACCAAACATTTCACCTTCCATGGACATGATCTGGAAAGAAGGGCAGTGTTAAAACCAATCTTCTAATGTTGATAATCAACTTTACCTTGAGCGTGGACCTGGTGACGTCCTCCTGCAGGGCAAAGTGAGTGATGAGCCTGTTATCGTTGTTGTTGAGACTCTGGTTATCCTTCTTCCAGATGATGGACGGGGGCGGGAAGGCCGTGATCTTGCACTCAAGTTCAGCGTCGTATCCGCTGGCCTGCGGGGTCCGCGGGCGGGGCACCTCCACTGTGGGGGAGAACTCAACCTCGAGAGCGACGATCCGGGTCTGACCCTCGCCGACGCCGTTGTCGGCATAGCACATGTAATTGCCTAGCGGGAAAGATTTACTTAGATGGATGTAGCCACATTAAAAGTAATGTTTACCTCGATCTTCCATCCGCACCTTTTCAATTTGGAATACATCTGCCACTTCTTCATCGACACCCGATGCCAAAGGCAACTTGTCCTCTCTACTCCAAGTCATGGACGGCTTTGGGAACCCCTTGGCCTCGCACGTCATTTCTGCCTTCTCTCCCACCACTGCAGTCACCCGCTTCGGAGTGGTGTCCACCATGGTCGGAGGTAACTTCACTTGAAGCTCCACATCGGCGGTGATCATGTTATTCAGGCTGACCTGGAATGGGCAATCAACTCACTATTACGTATCTTCAACGTATAAACGCCAAGGACATTATTCTTTTGGCTGCTTACCACCACTTGACATTGGTACGGGGCTGCATCTGCAGGACGCACATCTTTTATGGTAAGCGAGTACGTGCCCGTCTTTTCCTCGTGCTGCAGGGTGAATCGCTTATCCGGGATGAGCAATCCTGGCCCAGTGGAGATGGGGAAGTTGCTAGCTCCAAGCCGCATCCAAAGGATTGGGTACTCGCGGCCATCTTTGATTCGGCAAGTCAGGTTCACTTGGCCGCCTGAAGGAGGAGGAGGAAATCGTTATGAACCTCTGTGTGTTAGCATACAAATAGCCGTCTTACCAATATCGGTCACAACATCTGGGGAAATGTAGCTAATCGTGGGCGTCTTTTGTGCAAGTGCACTAACCCAGAACAACGCAAGAGGCAGCAACAGAAGTCTCATCTTTTGCAGCAGAATGGAACGACTAAACAACCCCACACTTATGGCCGTCCGTTTTCGGCTTCTACTCTGCGCCGGCTTGCTTGGCTTGCTGCTCAAAATGCTTTCTTTGTTTCCTCTTCTTCTTCTACCCTCTCTTCCTCTCAGTCGTCTCCCTTGATCCTCCTCCCTCCCCCGAGCGTCAGCGTCCATCTAGCCAGCACTCCAATACTTAGAGTGAGGGCTCCAAGCTAACCAGGCAGGCTGAGTTTCATCCCACCCAAACTCTACAGCAAAGCTGAGACTCGCGGCCACAATTCTCTCCTTTTTTAGGGTGTTTAACCGGACTTAATAGTACTATTTATGTACTTAAAATGTGACGAAGTGTAGTAAGTAGTACATGCTTTAAAAAATTATCATTACTTGTATTATTATATGGCATACAAAAAACGGTATTTATATGTTAATTAGATATTTAACATGAATTTTAATTTACTGCAGCATTCTAAAACAATACGTATAATTGGAATCCCTATGCGGCAGCCGCGGCTCTAGGGACGACAATCATAGGCCTTACAATGTAGTCAGTCATACAGCCAATGCAACACATTATGTCATGCTCTGGATATATTGGAGCCGCACTGCGCACCATTTAATACAAAAATCATTAATTAAATAATGATACAAACATTATGTTAAGGTACTGCTCCATAGTAGCAATAATAGTATTTATAATATGATTGATCAAATACTGTTTTTGTGCCAAAATCGTCTGCCCTTCAGTCTTTCTTTCCCTTCCTTTCATAAGGACGAGGTTAAACGACAAGTATTATATTTATATAAAAATGTATTGATTACTATGATTAGATGCAATCATCTAGTCATTTTCCTGTACAAGGGGTTAACATTGTCTTGAATAGAAATGTACCCAAACGTAGAACATTTTATTTGTACATATCGTCTCATATGTAATATTTCATATTCCTATCATATTTCGTCTGCCTACATGGTCATTTCTCTTTTCTTTCACTCCTCCATTTGAGCTCAGGAGACTGAGAGAAGGAGTACTGAGTAATCACCCGAAAAGTGAGAGGTTGAATAATATAAGCATGTGCGGTTTGCAAAATACAAACCGACGTCGGTTTCCGGTTCGGTTTTTAAATAAACCGACATTCGGTTTTCGGTTTTCGGTTCGGTTTTCGGTTTTTACTTATGTAGTAAACGTTGAAAAGCATGAGTGCTTCTTTGTAGATAAAGAGAAAAAGTTATTGAAACTTTAATGAATGTTGCCTTAGTTTAAGTTTACTTACTTAAATGCTATATAAAACCACTCTAGAATTCATACTGCTTTAAATATGAAGAGAATTACCTTTTCTTCAAAAAAATTCCACCCAAAAGTCCACTTTCTGGAAAACCGACATGGATTCAAAAACCGACTTTTTGCAAACCGAAGTCGGTTTCGGTTTCGGTTTTCAAATAAACCGAAAGTCGGTTTTCGGTTTTCGGTTTTCGCACGTCCTTAGAATAATAAATAGCGGCCCCTGTCCGCACTCTAAGTAATTGTAGGAAGCTACGTCCATCCCCCAATCGCATCGCTTTCTCAACAAGCGTCTCATATCACTGCACTGCTCACTTATTACGCCGGCCTCGTGGAAAACGGCCAAATGCACCTACGACATACGTAGGAAGAAAATAAGTTGAAATCGCATACCGCAACATAACACTTTAGAGAAAAGTAATCACTTTTCGGAGAAATACTCTAGAGTGGCTGATTAAATTCGAAACCAGGTTACATCAAATTCAATTTAATATCTCCAAGATGGCTTTACCAAAATGAAAAAAATTCTTTTGTACAATCATCCCCTATCATTCCACAGTTCCACTTATACAGTGAAAATATTTACCTTTATGGACTACTGGGCTTGTCACAGTGGCATCAAACGCACATATCACTAAATAACAATAGTAATGGTTGCTAAACTAACACACTTTATTACAGGATTTAATTTCCTTGGAAGGCTTGTGGATAAAGAACACCCTATATAAGCCAGTACTGTAGAGCATGTGGAGATCATGTAGTAGAAGATGCTATTCATTTAATAAGGGACTGTCCTAAACTTAATAATCAGAGTAGATTAATAATGAATAAATATCATGAAAATGGAGAGTGGAAAGTGAGGAACTTAATAGAATTTCTTTGTCTTCCAGACATTGCCAATCTACTCCTTAACCGCGGAGCATGAAGCGGTGTTGCCTGGCTCCAGGGTGGTCTGGGCTGACCTGTGGGGGTCAACTGGGAGGTGGATGCGGCGGAGGTCGTCGTGCGGGACTCCAGCTCATTGGGATTGTGCGGGGCTTTGCCCTGCTGTTCAGAAAGCAAATGGTGTGGACTCTGAGTGAAGAATGTATATTTGTGTATGTCTCTCTATTTCCATATTATAATGTTATTATGACCCAAATATACGAGCATTAGCAAACTAAAAAAAAACACCACGAGCGTTTTGGCATGCAACTGATGCAAGTAAAGAGCGATAATATGTATCATGGTTTTGGGAATGGAATCACAGGCAAATGGCTGTTATACCATAGAGCTCTGTAGCGGTATTTAGCGGTCTATGGTTCTACTAGAGGTTATGATATTAGTTGTGTTTAACATATATTAGAAGTATAAGGACAATGAAGTATGTTTTAGGGCATAGGGATGGCTATCAGTTTACTACATGTACCGGGTGACTCAAGTTTGTTGCGACAAGTGGTCTTTGGGCTATATACTTGGATGAAAGAAAAATATGGATCCCTGACTAAAATTGCAGCTGCCTCATTTGAAGGAGCTCGTGTTACTTTAGGCGCACACTCGTGTTATTTTTGGCGTGCGAGTAAAGAGACCCATTCCAAAGCCATTGTTGTCATAGGTTAGGCAAGCAGACGTAGTTTATTTTACAAATAAACTGATTTTAAGTTTGTTTTGGTAATGTTATACAAACAATTTTACAGAGAAGTGTACTGTTTTATAAATTTCATTCTGACCAATAATTGAGTGAATTGAAGGCCTTTCAGTGCGTATAATTTAATGAATATTTTAACATTTGTTAGCAAACCTTCGGTTTACTTGTACTTTGGCCGACGTTCTTGCACAACTGAGGCACCCGGGTGAGCAGAAAGACGTCACGGAAGATTTCATCTAACAGTCACGAAACCTGACCAGGGCAAAAATGCGCAGCCATTTGCACTGTTATATGTCAGGCATCCATAAAATTCAAACATCCTTGACAAAGACACAGATAATACTAGAAGCGCCCTGTACATAGTGCCATGGAACCCGATTTTTTCGCAACTTGGTAGAATATCTCATTGTGGTATAGTGCTAATCCCCTCTAACAAATGCAATATTTAACCATGTTCAATTATGCACATACGTACGTATATACAATTCCAGAGAATAGTAATCAATTCGTCTCAATTATATATTGAACTTAAACATCTTATAATATATTTCAATTATCAGCTTTCTAAACTAAGTAATTCGACAGGTACTTAAAGTTTCCCCTATGTATCGTCAACTATATATTACAATGACTAAATTAATTCCTCTCAGAAATTCGTCGGTAGCTCACAACAAACCTATTTTTCTGATTTTCACTACGAAAGGGAAAGATGGACAACAGAGATTAAAATCACTGAAAAGAGGCCCAAGTGACCACTTTTGTGTGTCATGGAAAAAAATCCTTTAAATGCACAAAAGAAGTCCTTGATGGTCTCAAGAAATAGCAGAATTTGATCTGGCTTGCAACTAATAAAGGCCTCTCCTACACCAGGACGATTGGGAGGAAAAATCCAGGAAAACTACCAGAAAACTTCCTCTCTCAAGAAGTTTTCTGGTAGTTTTCTTGCAGTTTTCCAGCAGTTTTCCAGCAGTTTTCCTCCCTTCTCCAGCAAGCTGGGCAGTGTGTGAAAAAAGGGAGGAAGGAAAGAAGAAGTTTTCTGGTAGTTTTCCGGCAGTTTTCCGGAAAAATGCCCCCCGCGGCCCCGTTTGTCCTGGTGTAGAACTTTCATTTTCAAAAGCACCTTGAATAGATTGGAAATAAAATTGTCACAAAGTAGATACCATTCAACCACTTTG